>OZ029923.1:315000-457500 GCA_964023275.1 Norana najaformis
GATGATGGTGATGATGACGCTGCTGTTGCTGCTGCTGATGATGATGACAAATGTTCTGTGATTAGAGATGATGATGATGTGTCTCTCTTGTGTCTCAGCAAACGAAGCATTCGTTTCCTTTTGCTTATTCTTACCGCCATTAAAGAATCCTGCTGGCCCTTTTGACCTTAACCCCTCCCCCCCGATATGACCCCGCCAAATCAAACCCTTTACCTCAACCACTCGTCGCTGTCTTGTTTTCCTATTCCACCTACCTTGTCTGGTGCTGCCGAGTCTTTTTCTCGTACTGTCAGTTTGTCTTGGGTTCTTTCTGAGTTAATCAGATCAAGTTGTCTATATCAAAGCACTCGTGTCTGTCCATGTGTCTCCGTCTGTCTCCGTCTGTCTGTTTGTCTGTATGTCTCTGTGTCTCTTTCTGTCTCTCTATCTCTTTGTGTCTGTATGTGTGACTGAGTTTCTCTTGTCCGTACAGAAATCTCCGTCAAATTATCTGCGCAGCCCATGAAACGCCGTCATTGCCATTTAGTGGAGTCGGGGATTGAGGCGCAGTTTATCCCCTCAAGAAACGATCCAAGAATCAAGATAGGAAACAAGACCTATAATCCCGATCGAGACAGTCGACATTCCTTCCTTCCTCCCTCTCTTTCTGCCTCTCTTCTCTCTACCCTCTGTCTGTCTGTCTGTCTGTCTCTCGCTGTCTCCGTCGTGCATTTGAATATTTAACCGTCCAATCTTGATCACAGATGAGTCCAGAAACAGCGCTATAAAACTCGCCCGTGGTTCCAGAGAAGAAGAATCAGTCGACAGTCGAGGTTCTCTTGTTCATTTCCCGGCATCAGATGCAATCGCCGACCAGCGAGCTTCTGCTTCGAACTCCGTCATCATCATCATCATCACCACCACCACCACCATCATCATCACATCACCATCACCATCAGCAGTATCATATAATCGTTATCATGGCTATCGACAATCGACTGTGGTGATGCTCAACCTTCAGCAGCAGCAGCAGCACTAACAGCAGAAGCCGAAGAAGATGCTGTGGGCTGATTGAGGACTGGGCAACCCACCAGCATTTGTCTTCAGAGAAGACACCATCACGCTCTGACCTATCCATAGTGGCGCTACATAACGCCTACGCCGCACACACGCACAGCCAGCCACCACCACCGCCACACCAACACGCACACCAACCAACAGCAAGCTCCTTGTCATATAGACATTTTGGACAGAATATTCGGCCTTTGATGCTTCATGCTACATTTGGTCTGACCTGTTTTCTGTTGCTTGGGGCAAATCATCGCCGATTGTCATGCAATGCAATACAACACAGACAGACAGACAGACAGACAGACAGACAGACAAGAAACAACTCCATTGAAATCCATTCCGATTCGAGATATGAGTCGCCTTTCGCCGTTTCCTGCTGCAGCGGAGATTTCAATGGCACGAAATCAAATGCTGTTATGATGAAGCGGAGAATTCGTTGTAAGGATCGGTCACGTTGTCGTCAAGTGAGTGCCTCAGCCAATACAACTGACGAGACCTCAACATGACCAGGTATGCCTTTGAAGACGAGGATTATTGGCTGATGATTAGAGCATTCTGCTTTACTTATATCTCTCTGGAATCGATTCTTTATTAGCTGCATTTAATTCGAGGCAAACGAGACTATTGGTGTAATTATGCTAAGTATATACGGTGATGAAGGCGATTGGAATGCAATGCCGTCTAAACACCACCCACCCTAACCTCTCCTCTCTCCTTCTCTCCCCGGTCTTCTCAATCATTCTCTTTCACTTCTGGGTTCTTGACATGGCGTCTTTGGACAACGCGCTGACTTGACGCTGCGCTCCTGAATAAGCTGGTGCCCTGCGCTTAGCTTTTAAGCAGCGGTTTAGAAATTTCAAGTTTACGATTACGATTACGATTACAGAAGCATCACTCCAGGCGACAAGATCTGAATGAAGAACAGAAACAAGGACGATTTAGCCAAATGGCCCATTTAGATCAATCTGCCTTGTACCGTTCAGCCCAATTGATCTTAATTATACCGAGGGCTGATAGTTGCCAGGGCCAGTCACCCGCATTGGAATCTCATTAGCCAATCGCGAGGAAATAGCCATGACGACCGGAAACTGACCCAGTGACCCGATGCGATGGGGTCAGAGGTCAGGTTCACAGATGGACACCGGAGGCGTCTGTCTGGGATTCGAATCCAATTGAGTCTTCGGAATTAGCAGCGACTGCGGGTCTTGTAGTCGTCAAGAAAGAGAGATCGAATTGCAGGTCTTCAGTCGATTGATCGCCTAACCTCCGAACATCACACAGCGTCTCGTCTTTCCAGATCTTTGTCAAAGAAATTGCTCCTCCTTACCCAACCTTATTTGCATTCTGTCATACCTTACCTTAATCGCTTTACCTTAATTAACTTACCTTTATTAACTTAGCGCACCTCAGTTAATTTACCTTAATTACCTTACCTTAATTAACATACCTTAATGAACTTACCTTTATTAACTTACATCTATTAACTTAGCGTACCTCAGTTAACTTGCCTTAATTACCTTGCCTTAATTAGCATACCTTAATGAACTTACAAAGATTAACTTTTCTTAATAGATTTACCTTTATTATCTTACCTTCATTAACTTACGTTTGTTAACTTACTTTAATTGTCTGCCTTATTTAACTTATTTTTCAGACCGTACTTACCTCACCTCAATCACCTTGTTTCGTTTACCTGTTACCTTCGTACATCTTACCAAAGACCTGACGTCACCTGTTTAACAATTCTGCACCAATGCAAATCCTTGTGAGTGATGTCACCTTATGACGTCACAATCTAAGGTCGGGGTCTAAATATAGGCCAACGAGTCTAAACCTGGCGGATAGTCAGCCTAACAGGTGTCTAATTGCATGCATTTCAAGCCTTGGCTTTGACGGTTCTGCGATTCTCTAAGTTCCTGAAATTCCATGGGGACTCTCTCTCTCTCTCTCTCTCTCTCTCTCTCTCTCTCTCTCTCTCTCTCTCTCTCTCTCTCTCTCTCTCTCTCTCTCTCTCTGTCCCTGTCTCTGTCCCTGTCTTTGTCTGTCTGTCTCTTCCTCTGCGGCAAGGCTCTCGCGAGACACACGACGAGATTTTGCTTGCTGACACACACACAAACAATTAAGTATTTATTCATGCAACAGGGTCTATCATTATTTCCAGGCGGCCCTCTGTCGGTGGGAGGAAGAAAGGTAGACGCTGCGAGACCGACCTACGCTAAGACTCCTTTAAGCTCCATTCACTCGCCAACAATGCGCATCTAACCACATACATAAAATCCATATGTATATATGTATGTATATATGTATGTATATGTATATATATGTATATATGTGTATGTCTTTATGTTCGTATATATGTATCTGGTAGTTGAAGGGAGAGTAAGCGGAAAAGCCTCAGCAATCTTGTGACATAGATTATGCATGCGCTTTTCAAGCCTAACTTAGGTGCTTTGGGCGCGTTTCCTTGGCAGTGGTGGTAGTGGTGGTGGTGGTGGTGGTGGTAGAGGTGGTGGTGGTGGTAGTGGTGGTGGTAGCCTTTATCTCGAAGGCCCGGCTCTACTCTTACAACAGCTGTTAAATGTCCGTTAAATTTGCATTCGCGACCCGACAAACTCGTTCGACCGACGTGGACAAATTATTAACTTATGTATGGACGTTGGTTCGATTGGTCGGTCGGTCGCTGGTGTTATCAGCCGACGTTTAGCCTCAGCCCTTCTCCTCTCCCTCGGACCCTCCCTCCACCACTCTCTCCCCACACAGCGCTGGCAGAAATTCCGCTCGTCGGCTGTGACTGCCTGTCGACTTATCTCACCATTTCGTTTCCGGAGACGGAACGCGTTTGTTCGACTCTTTCGCGAGGTAAGTCTATCCTATGTAGGTCTTTAGCAGCTGACTATTCCGTGGACATCGACAGCTGTCGGCAAGAGGAGTGCCTTCTCTGTTGTTCACCCTAAACTCTCTTCTGACAAACGTTCCCTCGGCAAAGTCTGCCAAGGCCTTCAGACCTCGACTAAAAACTCACCTCTTCCTGGAATCGATTCCTCCGTAGATTGTCTCTGTGCCTTCTGGATTCCCTCCTTGGTTTTTCGACAGGACCCACCATGGACTTTGACTTTCGCAACGATTTTGCTTAGCAGCAGCCATCGATTGCTGCCTTTAGCATTACTACAGTGGCGCTATAGAAGTTCTCTGAGTATTATTTATCAACGAGCCTGCGTACATATGTGTGTACGTGTAGTTCTAGAATGTTTTATGGTCAACTTCTATAGCGCCTGAAGGCGTCAACTGTGGGATTCTGTCTGTCTACGGATTCATGGAAATACTTCAGTTGCAATTCAGAATGAAGCGTCGGTCGTCTAGTGAAATACAGTCTTCTTCCATTCTGCGCTGAAACGAACCAGAAATCGACTTCGCTTTCTTGTGGCAGTCATCGAACATAATGTGTATGGTGTATGCATGTGCATTAGTTTCTGCATCGGTTGTGAGCATATATATAATATATATACATATATATTATATATATGGTGTATTCATATATATAGTGTATACATATATATGGTGTATACAGATATATATATATATATATATCGATTTCATGTATGCGGTGTATGTGTTTGGGCAGTATAGTAGTAAGCGTACGCTGAGTGGATTGGGTAGGTCAGAGCGGTAGGACGGAGCCGTACACACAGTGAGACAAGAGCGAAACTGAGGCGGGGAAAGACACATCTACAGAAGCAGAGATACACAGCCAGAGATGATGAAAGTGCGAATGAAAGGGGGACGGTGGGAGAGATCTTATGATGAGAGGGCAAAATAAGGGAGGCTGACAAAAGGAAGGTCCTTCAATTGTCTTATGAATCAGATGCCGTCGCAATAACCGGTCTCCGACTGTCTGCTGTATGGAACCTAAGAACGTGAGATGGAAAAGCAATTATTAGAGAAGAAATTCCACATATCGCTCGGAAAGCTCCGTTGTATAGAAGGCCCTGTTGAAGGTATTACGTAGACTGAGCTCTCGATGTCAAATCTAGAATTTCTTCTCTAGTAATTGCTTTTCCATCGCACGTTCTTAACTTTCTTGAGATTCGTATATAATCTGCGATGGCTCACTCATTTTCACCACCCATAGATAGCCACCTGGCGGTGGTGGTGATGGTGATGGTGATGATGATGGTGATGATGATCTGCGAAATACCTGACGGTATATCCTAGATTTTCTACAGCAGTAAAGTGTCAAAAGACATTGCAGGAAGAGAGACAGACAGACAGACAGACAGGCACGGACCGAGACTAAGACAGAGACAGAGACGAAGAGAATGTGCTACAGACTGACTGATCTAAATAAGCAACAGAAGAAATGAAATGACGAGATTTTCGATGCCATCAGATGAAGACAGAATCAGTTGCGCGTCAAAGATTCACAGAAAATAATCGACTTTAAGAAGTAAATAAATAAATATAAGCACTTGTGCTACTATATACATAGACGCATATACATATGAGTATGTATGTATATGGCAAAGGAATTCGAAATAGGTTTCATGGGTTTGAGGTGATCCGGGGCTTAGATTAGAGGCAGCCAGAAGAAAAATCGTCGATGAGAAAAACCGTATGAAACAGAAGCCGAGGTCATTTGATCGCTCGCTCTCTCGAATTCTATTAATTTACGGATGGACGGAAGAATGCAGGAAAAGAAGGAAGAAAGGACGTGAATGACGGAAGGAAGGAAGAAGGAAGGAAGGAAGGAAGGACGTACGGACGGACGGAAGGACGGACGGACGGAAGGACGGACGGACGGAAGGACGGACGGACGGAAGGACGGACGGACGGACGGACGGACGGAAGGACGGACGGAAGTGTTGTCCCCTGGGGCAATAAAATTCGACTCGCAGGGAGTCATTACTATGCACTGATCCATAACTCATCGAATTCCGTCATCCGACCATGTGCCTATGGCATCCAGCCCCTCCAATCTACACTCGGCTAATCATACACGCACACAGACGCGGACGGACAGAGAGGTACACACACGGACGTATAGACAGACGGACGGACACACACAGGGACGTATAGACAGACGGATGGATACATATCTCGTTTCCCTCGGTATTGATTATTGCAAACAATCTAGGCAATGTATTTATAAATAGACGCATGAACTGCATCGACGACAACTGAAACCTAATCTAATCAAATCCAATCTAATCTAATCTAATCATTTCTTTTCATATCTCATCTATTCTAATCTGATCCTATCTCATCCAATTCGGTTCTGGTATTTTCCTCAAGGGTGCTTTTCCCTGGTCTTGTCTTGTGTGGTCGACGTTTGATTCTAGCTTTGGTCTTCTTATATCAACAGAGAAAATTTTAGACCATAAACTACATTTTGAAATCGAAGTTTTGCAATTCGAACTAAGTAAATGTAAATGTACACGTGTTTCTATAGCGACCGTATGGTCTCGACCATGTAAATTTTACAGTGAATTAATCGGGTGAGATCCTTCACCACCGCTGCCCATTTGAATGGGCGCCACGCCTTTCAAGGTCCTCCATGTACGGACCGTTCTAGCCCGAGATGAAATAAGCCACGACCGGGACGCGAACCGGTTTCTTCACGCTCAGTACTTGTTCAGATAGACCCATAAATAATTTCGGAAATTACCGAAGAGTTGCCGAAGGGCGCTATATAAATGTCCAGATTGATATCGTACTCATTATAATGTATGTAAACAGGTTTCTTCTTCTTATCGGTCGACATAAATTTGTTGAACTTTGTTCGGTTCCTTCAAAATAAATCGTTTTATCGTTCGACTGAAACGTTCTTGCGTAACAGTTGCGGCTGTAAAACGAGCGAAATTTAATCCGGGACTGAATCGTTCTAATAGTCTGGACAGGAAAATGTTGCCCGGCGATGGAGCGCAGATTCGCTCTAAATCAATTTGGCGCAGATTGCGCTGGCAGGCGGCAGATGTCGCCAGTGTAGCCCTGGCGACGGTGGCGACAGACGCTGCCTCTAGAGGAATTGTTGATCTGTGTTTTGTTATTCATGATTGGAATCGGTGCAAGTTAATCAACGCGGCCTTCGTTAATATTCGTCGGTTAACACAACGACTTACGAAGACATTATCTTCCTTTTTTGTGCTTCAAGGGTTTCTGCGCTCTGGGAATAACCACCTTCATCGTCCAATCTCCTTTCGCACTCTAAGACTTTGCTGGGCGCTACAGAAATTTTGGTGTTTGCATTTAAGGCGGCCTTGCTTCTGCATCGCTCTAGTGCTCTCGTACCTGGAACTAGGAGTGGTGGTCATTGCGTCGCGATTTCGGCCCTTTCGAGAAGCAGTTGGTTTTGAAGGGGTGAATCGCTATGGCTGAATTTTTGATGGCCTTCCCTACCTTCTATGATAGTGTTTGTGGGAGACAGGAAGAGAGACAGAGGCAGCGAGAGAAAGACAGAGGCAAACAGAAAGACAGAAGGACCACCTGTTTGTTCTGTTGGCTATCACTGTCCCGGCCAACTTGTCTAAATCCGCCAGGGACTCAATTGTTCGGCCACATACGGCGCACCCACCGCACTTTGATTACTCAACCGAATCTTGCTCTACTTAGCTTAGTATACCGGTATATTGCTGCATTATGTTACTTTGCTTTACCTTACCTTCGTCACGGTATCTTACCTTAGCCTACTTTACCAATAAGCGACGCCAAAGCTTTCTATTATGAAGCTTCACTTACCATATCTTAGCTAAACTCTTCTCCTTTTGATTTACCTCTTGCCTATGCTTACTAATTCTATGCATGTTCATGCATTTATCTTCATTACCTTGTCTTACCGTATACCTTACCTTGATGTATTCGTTACCTTACCTTATCGTATACATATATCTTACCTTACCTGAACTTTGTTTACCGTCTTTGTTACCTTGCCTCAGTTGCGGCAGTGCTGTGTAAGTGACAGTTTGGTGCGTACTCATATTATATAATGATAGTGCTTAGTCATCATCATCATCATCATCAGCAGCAGCAGCAGCAGCAGCAGCCGCTATCAGTTCTCTTCAGTGCTGTAATCATCTTCGTCGATTGCCTTTCATCTCCGGCTCTTCTTTGTCGTCGTCTCTTGATGGTAGGTTATTAATGGTCCTATTGCTTAATTGTCGCTGGCAATGGAGGGTCATTGGTGCCACCTCATTCATCTGTACATCAGGCGCTACATAAAGTGTTCTTTGTCATTTTGGACAGCCAGCGAATCATAGTTGCGCTTGGTGACGTCTGATGGAATGTCTCCATCTAAGATGAATCTTCTCAGAACTGTTTCCGCTTGGCATCCAGTGCGGTTTGCTGCAGAACTATTTCCGTCTTGTGTCCCGTGCAATTTGCTTCAACTCATTTTATCCGCGGTAATTGAGCTTCTTATCGTCACTGTACTTCAAACGCCGTCTGTTGAGCCTCAGTGGTTTCATTGGACACCGTTTCACCGCTGCGCTTAGGATTCGAACCCATGTCTCATGTGACGGATCATTAGTTGTGTTCATAAAGAGTTCATTTATGTAGATAGGTTCTTAAAAGGCGTTACATAAATGGCCAGATATTCACAACGTGACTTTGGCCAATCGGTGGATGACTGCGTCAATGTCAGGGCTTTATCCGCAACATCTGACAGCCAGACGTGCTGTGGTCAGTGGTCAGTGGTCAGTGGTCAGTGGTCAGTGGTCAGTAGCCGATTAAGCGCTGGTAGCTGACTGGACACGAGCCATTAGTCTGTCTTATGGCCAAAAGTCAATGAACTGTTAAACTTAGATTTAAACAAATCTCCATCTTTATCTCTGTCTGTCTGCCTGTCTCTCTCGCTCTGTCCCTCGCTATCGCTCTATTTCTGTGCTTGTATGTCTGTCAGCGGGACACGGTAGCCGATTGGTTAGAGTGCTCGGGCTTGTAACACTGAGAGTACGGATTCGAGATTCCTCTGATACGGTTACTTTGTAGGGACCTTGAGCAAGACCTTCACTCACAATTCCTCAGCGCCATCGATTGATGCTTAGTCATTAGACAGCGGCACTTAACAAATACAGAAATAATAACAACTCTATAGTAGGCATAGAATTGTTTCGACGAAGTTCTCTTCAAACCATCAACCCACTCGAAAACTTGATGTAACTGAAATACACCGAATGAATGAGAGCTGCTTACGTCTCTGCAACTCAACTGCGTGCTTTGCGTCTGAAGACATTTATAAGCCTCAGGTTTTTGCTTATTGCTTTATCAAAATCAACTTCTTAATCGGCAAATAAACGATAATAAACGATGATAAAACGAAGCGAAACATTTAACTCCGTCACTCGACGAAAGAGAAAACGTTTTTCACGATTAAGAGAACATAACAGAAGTCGTCCAGGTTTCATTAGCAGTTCGTTTTACTCGCATCAAAATGCAAACAGCCACATTAACGCCAACCCTGGCCAACAGATAGTGGGCGCCCCGCCCTGCCTGCCTGCCTGCCTGCCTCCCTGTCTGTCTGCCTGTCTGCCTGTCTGCCTGCCTGTCTGCCTGTCTGCCTGCCTGTCTGCCTGCCTGCCTGCCTGCCTGCCTGCCTGCCTGCCTGCCTGCCTGCCTGCCTGCCTGCCTGCCTGCCTGCCTGCCTGCCTGCCTGCCTCGAAGTCTTCATCGCCCAACGAGAACGCTATAGACCGAACCACTGGCCAAGTTACCCGTCGGCGTCATTAAGATATTGATATCTTCTCATTGCTATTCCGCTCATACTGCGCTATATAAACGCGGTAGATCCAAGCTCCCCTACTCAGCCGGAGGGTGTTACTCTATACGGCTGATGGCGCCTCATAAATTGGCTGAAGACGCTAAAGAACAGGAATCGAGATCTGTGAAGATAGTGGACGGAAGCAATATGGCTTCAATCTTTGCAAGTCGAAAGTCGTCGGATTTAAGTCTTGCAGATTGTCTGACCGCCTGAAACGCCTTGGCACCAACGACACTGAGTCAATCACGACTTCCTAATTACTAGAAGCACCGTACACTTTAAAGGTTTTCGCAAGTCGATTAATAAAGGCGCCTTTCTTGTTCAAATGCGTTAGGCCAAGTTGCGGGTCTCAATTGGGGCCGGGGCTTCAAACTGAGACCTTAAAACGCCCAAGTACCACAAGGAGGGTGTAGTATGTCTGTCTATCTGTCTGTTTGTCTGTCTGTTGGTGTGTGTCTCTATCTTTCTGTGTTTGCGTGTACTTTCGTGTGTGTCCTAGCGCTTGGAACTTGACGCTTAGGGCTTTTGAGGCAATGAATTGGTAGGTGTCGTGTTTGCGGCAACTGAGTCGAGAGAATTCATTCCCAGCCGACATGCGATACACGATTGCATGGATCGAGGGGGTAGCAGAGCAAAGGGTTGTGGAACTTAGTGTGGATGGGGTGGAGAGGAGATCAGCGCTTGGATTGGGGTGGATAGCAGAGCAATGGGTGATGGGGTTTGGTGTGGGAGACGTTAACGTGTGGATGTGGTGGAAATTCCATCATAAGGCGCCTAAATTTTAGACCTTGCGCTAGTCAGTTAGAGCATCGGACTTAGAGCATGGCAACAGCAGACTTGCTGCAGAGAGACGGAAACAGACAGACAGACTAAGTAAGAGACAGAGGGACACAGACAGACAGACAGACTGAGTGAGAGCGAGAGAGAGAGAGAGAGAGAGAGAGAGAGAGAGAGAGAGAGAGAGAGAGAGAGAGAGAGGGAGCCATGCAGAGGGGACAGAGAAGGGTTCCTACTTTTGGCGATAATATTTCATGTGGCGGTCGAACAAAGAGCATCGAATTCTCTTCCTCTTCCTGCATTTACTTTTTCCCACCGAACGCCGCTGCTGGTGCCGCTTGTGCCACTGGTGCTAAGCGGCATCATTGGACTCCCTGCAGGGAAAACGGAAAACCTGCCCCACCCCTTTGCCTTTTCCTGCACCGAGTAAAGCCGGGATCTAGTTTTGCGCAACCAGCTGCCATTGCCAGATTGTTCCACCTCAAGCGCATTTCCCACCAGGGTGGCAAGATATATTGCCACTGATGCCTCACCACTACCACCACCACCACCACCACCCCACAACCACCACCACTACCACCACCACCACCCCAAAAAAACACCACCATCGTTATTGTCCTCATTGTCATCATCGTCGTCATCATCATCATAATCACCATTATCATCATCTTTATCATCATTATTATTGGCAACAACGTCATAACCGTCGTCGTCGTCCTTATGCTCACATGAAAAATAAAGCTTATCGATTGTTTACATGTATAAAGGCAGACCTCTGTACAGTATTGCAGTCTGTCTGTCGGTCTGTCTGCCTACTTGTCTGTCTGTGTCTGTCTGTCTGTGTCTCTCTGTCCGGTTGGCTTTCTGTGTGTCTGACTATCTGTCTTTTTAAGACCCATTTTGGTTTAAATCGATCGATCTGGCAGATATACATTCTTTATCGCAACTTCGAACTGTTCTTCAGTCGGCTGATCATAACATTCGTGGCTTGTCATTCGAACATAGCTCTCACCCAGACTATCTTCATCTGATTGTCTCAGAACTGCAGGGAACATTACAACCGACCGACCGACCGTCAGACACACACAGACAAACAACAGACACTGACGACTGACTGACTGACTGACTGACTGACTGACTGACTGACTGACTGACTGACTGACTGGGAAAAGAAGAGAGAGTGAGACAGAAACCGAGACAGAAGTAGAGACGAGGGGACAGAGCAAATGGGAAGACAACACTTATTCCTTGGGCGGCCACTGAAAAGACTCTCCCACCCTTTTGGAACAATTTAGTTTTCCGTCTTTCCAAACTCTCTCCTTCTCCAGTCCCTTCCTCCTTCTCATCTGTCATTTATTCATATCTGTCTTCCTCCTCCTTCCTTCTCCTCTTCCTCCTCCTCCTTCCTTCTCCTCTTCCTCCTCCTCCTTCCTTCTCCTCTTCCTCCTCCTCCTTCCTTCTCCTCTTCCTCCTCCTCCTTCCTTCTCCTCTTCCTCCTCCTCCTTCCTTCTCCTCTTCCTCCTCCTCCTTCCTTCTCCTCTTCCTCCTCCTCCTTCCTTCTCCTCTGCCTCCTTCTCTTCCTTCTCGTCTACTTCTCTCTCGTGCTGCTTCTACTATTTCTTAGCCAATGTTTGGCCGGTCATCGGTGGAAGGATTGTTGCTGCCCAGCGAAAGCCAATGAATCCCACGAAGACTTAATCTACCTCCGAAAACGACAAGAGACGGTCAGCATCGTCTGTCTAGCAACACCGGCTCAGCTGATAACCCACACACACACACATCTTTAGTTTTAAAAGTCATATCAAGTCATCTAATTAGTCTAATCCAGTCTAAGCTGGTGACTTCTCCACCTGTGTTGCTCAAAGCATCCATCATTCAATCAGTTGTCGCTTCTAAGCAAAATCACATTCCAAATTCATTGGACAGGACTTGTTGACATCCAGAAGCAATAAATAAATAATTAAGTAAATAGGTAAATAAAAACTCTCCTTAGTATGCCTCTTGTTGGCAAATTTCATGAGAGTATTAGACAATGCGGCGAAATCTGAACGCGCTTACAGAACAGACGTGCATTCGTGGACATGCGCAGTGGAGTAGCTTTTCCCTCTGACTTGTATAGACATGTTGGGCAAAGCAGAAATGTATCAGCTTGAGTTAGATACATTTACATGTGTTACATATGATGTTACATATGATGTTACATATGATGTTACATATCATGTTACATATGATGTTACATATGATGCTATATATGATGCTACATATGATGCTACATATGATGCTACATATGATGCTACATATGATGTTACATATGATGTTAGGGCTTCAACGTTATAACACAGAGCGTAGAACATTTTAGTTCTGAGAAACTGTAGACATACACATGCCAAAGGACATTCTTGAAAAGAAAACTCTCAGCATTAAACAAAGGAAAAGATAAATTCGTGGTTTTATGTAGAAATCTTCTGCGTAACTTCGTGCCAGACAGCAGAGCTTCTCAGTCAAAACAGAGGAGGAATCGTAATCGTAAACTCGAGATTAAGTCCTCGCTTGCGCAGCAGAGGGCTTTTGCTGTTGTTGGCCCATCTCTGTGGAATGGACTTCCGCCTTCATTTCGTGCTAGGGTCTCTGTTGGTGAAAGAGCTGAGTCAGACCGTTGTTTAAAGACGTTCTTATTTCCCCGGGGGTCTCATGCTGAAGGCGCCTCTGAGTAGTTTGTTCTGTAAGAAGAGCTACATAAGTTATCAAATACAATGCAATTTCTACAGCGTTCAACGAAAGCTAAGTCGAGGGAATCGGGTTATTCACAGGCGCTCAGTCAAAACAAAGTCGATAGGCAAGAAGGGTTTGGTTCCAGGTCACGATCCAAGAGTCAGACAGGCAGACAGTCAAACAGCTACGGTGGATGGTGTTTGGAATTATGGGGAAGTTGGTCGTTCGTCTTGTAAAAGATTCCGCATAGAGTATTTAAGAGGCAATCGACGCGTGTGCGATAGATTTCTTTGCACTTGCAAATTGACAGGCATTTCATTGTTCTTCTGATGGCGGGAATTGGTGGCGCACTGACTGAGATCATGTGTCACATGTACTTGCAGGAGCACTGGATTCAAATTCGGGTCATACGGTTGTATTTCATACAATTTTCGATCCGTATCCCGCAAGCCTTTGAAAGTTAACCGAAATAATCCTGAAACGCAAAGTTAATCATATAGTTTTAATAATTCTAATAACTTGATTGTATACACAAAGCTGTGTTCCGCATTATATGTAATTTCTTTAATTGAATAATTCGACCAAAATTCGATACTTCGTGCAACTGTTCTTCAAGACTTAATACGCACTGGCCAAATCGCCGCTACCCAAATGGTTTCTATTGAACCAATTATTCGAATCCATCGGGTGATATGGTGAAATATTGCCTGTCAAGGGTTCGTTCGCCGAACGGTGGTGGTTGTCAATCGTTGATTGAACAATCAAACCAGACGGCCGGGGAAAGTGCGGGTAGCCGACTGGACATCAATTAAGTGCAGGACTAATGATACGGTTGCCGTGGGCGGCTCGGCCAGTGCACTGTCGTTTTAATGCGACAGTAACTGCACGCGCAGCTTCGAAGTCTTCGCTATAAGCGGCGAACGGTGAGTGGACGATTTATTTGAAACGCTCGGTTCTTCGTCCGTTGACGGTAAAGTGCGAAGTTAGCGAAGAGTTCGAGTGGGTCTCTTGGAAACGACGCCGCGTGGGCTGATGGGAAGTGTGGGAGAACTGTTACGTGCTGGAATTAGCAATCACAAACAGACGCATCGAAATTGCAGTGGAAATATTTTGCTGGAGTTTCATTGGACGAATTCGTTTGGATGACGACGAAGTTGTGCAATCGAGGTTCGTTTAGTGGTTTGTTGGCTATCACAATCAGCGCCTTTGAACATCGATCAAAGTCTAATCTAATCAAATGACTTATATAGCGCCGCAATCGAAATGCCCAAGGCATCAGTTCATGGTGGCTTAAGTCCAGGTAATGCTTCAAAATCGCTCGTTGACCTTTTTAATACAACTAACGTCATTCCGGTTATCTGCTTGTCGGCTGATTGAGTCGAACTTACTCAAAGCCTTGCAATTATCCAACGGCTCCTATGTCTGCTGAACACACAGGCGCAACACGTCTATCCAACGTCTATCTATTCTACGCCCATAGACTGATTGGGGTAAAAAAATGTCTTATAGCGGGGCAACGATCGGATGAAAACGTTGCCTATGGCGTTACAAACGCGATAGCCCAACCATCTAGCTATATTGCGAAACGATAAACTATCGTGTTGCATGTGAGAGAGACAGCGACAGAGATAGAGGGACTGAGTAAGAGAAGGACAGAGAGAGACGAAGAAGAGGAGAGGGAGGCCTACAGTCCCTGTTCCCTTTCCTTCAGAATACATATCGGCTGCGTGGAGTTTGTGTTTCGAATCGGCTCAGTTCGCTCTTATGACCTCGTAAACAACTGGTCTGCATCTTTGTTATGTGCTGTTCTGATGTCTTCGGCGTTCCATAAGTCGATTGCACGCGTCCTGCATTTCTTCGTCGGCTTCCTGTACGCCTATGGCTCGCCGTCCGTCCGTCCGTCCGTCTGTGCGTAGACGATCTGTGCTTTGATGTATAATGCCATCATATATTTTGCATCGATTTCCAACCAACAATAAATGAGGACCGAGTCAAGAGGAAACGAGGTACAGAGGGACGAGGGACACGGGACAAAGGGCAAGGGGACGAGGAACACAGGGAACATGGGGACATGGGGACATGGGGACAGGAGGACGTGAGGTCCGAGGCCAGCCATGAAAACAGATGAAAAGCCTATGCGACCTACGTGACTACGCGTGTTTCCTCCTTCGCCTTAAAATCACCACTAATCTCTAGTCATTAATATGTACTTGGCTCTATATACATATATATATTCATATATATATATATGATTAGATACGTATAAATGCATGTATATATATATATGGATGTGAATATGGCATGGTATACATCAGCCGAGACATTGCATCGCTTTTTATTGTGCAGTTGTGACTGAATGGGTCCAAATGTTCAACTTCGGCCAATGAGGAAGATGCTCCTCTGGGATTCGACTTCACAGCCTCAGCAACTGCAGCGGCAGCGTATCTCTCTTCTAAATGGCATCCGCGTCCAACCCATCCTACCCTTCTCTACCCCGACTTTCCTCCCAACACACACGCTGTCCGAAGTATCAAATGTTAAATAACACGAATGTTATTGGAAAATACTGCGCCATTTGAACGACTAAGAAATTCCCTTCTGTTGTTGAAATCAACGGATATTTTAGGACCAGCGCAGTCGACGAATTCCCGTTGACCTACTTAATACAAATCGATGAGGCAAAACGAAATTGGATCGGGTCAGTTTGGTGCGAGATGAAGACAGAGCAGATGGTTGAGGGTTAGTTTCGTAGCATCTGCTGTTGAAGGCGGCATCTGCATTAAGTCAGTCTTCTGCGGTGGTGCGTTCTGTCTTCCTTCCACAGATCGAGTCGGACGTCATGCTTCGACGCTTTTCATGGTCTGTTGCCTCCTTTGTCTGCGACGAAAGACGCAGATCTGCGCTTCTCATCACAGACAAAAGAATTAAGCCACAACACCGAAGAACAGAACGACAGTAGCCTTCTCCTATTCTTCCTTTTTCATTCCTTCTCCCCTCCTCCTCCTAGTCCTCCTCCTTCTCCTCCTCCTCCTCTTCCTCCTCCTTCTTTTCCTTTTTCTCCTCCTCCTCCTTCTCCTCCTCCTTCTCCTCTTCCTTCTCCTCTTTCTCCTCCTCCTTTTCCTCCTCCTCCTCCTCCCCTTCTCCCTAACCCTAATCTCCTTGTCCTACGTGTTTGCAACGGAAGTCTCGTCCGACAGAGGTGAACTCGAGTTGTGTGTTAAGGCTTTGGTCTAAGCATGAACTCAACGAACGCAAAAGCACTCATTTATTATACAAGTATGTAAGTAAGCAGCAAGGCACTTATATAGCGCAATTAACTGCGCACGCTGAATGCAAATACATACATAAATGTCTGATGCAGGGTACGGCTTTTTTATGACCGCGGCATAAATTTTAAAACTTTATTCGGGATGGCCGAGATGTTTATTGGGGTTTTTATGGAAAGAAGGAGAGGAGAAGGAACAAGAAGGAGGAGGAGGAGAAAGAAGAAGAGGAGAAGAAGGAGGAGATGGAGGAGGAGATGGAGAAGGAGGAGGAGCAGAGGTTCTTGTTATGGGTTCTTTCGCTGCATACATGTATTTTCTTGGCGCCATTTGTTGCAAATGACGCGAGTCGAGAACAGACGGCTTTTGTGTCTTTCTTCGGTCGGCGGACAACAGGAACGAAGGAAGGAAGGAGGAAGGAAGAAGCAAGGAAGGAAGAAGGAAGGAAGGAAGGAAGGAAGGAAGGAATGGCAGCAAATGATTTAGTGCCTGGGTTCGGCCGCAGCGGGGAAATACGGAGTGAGGCGGATATGAGGAGCGATTTATGGCTGACTTCGGAGGGAGACAGAGGAGGATTAGGAAAGGGAGGGAGGGAAGGAGGGAGGGAGCGAAGTGTGGGTGGGAGTGGAAGGATAGGGCGAAGGACGGGCGAAAGGAGTTAGAGAAACTGTTAAAAGCAGAGCCACTAATGAAGAATTATGTAGTCAGCGACTTAAGAAGTAACGACTACAGTAAGTCAGGGCGCCGTTCCTAGAACCGATCTTAACTGAGAAGATGGGCAATTCTTAAAGCGCCTGTTTAAGTCGGGGGAAGGCGGCAGTGGGTAGACGAGTAGAGGGGTAGATAGGTGCAGCGGATGGGTGACGACGGGGAGAAAATGTCTTTAACGCCTCGGAACAAGTGAGTCCCAATGGCCTCATCATTGTTACTCAGTGAACAAGACGAAACATTGAAATGAGTTCCTACTGAAATTTATCATTGAATGTCAGCCTCCGCCTCTGTGCCTCTCCCTTTCTACCCGTCTCTGTGACTGTCTGTGTGTTTGTGCCTCTGTATGTATGCTTACTTTTCTGTGTGCCTATTTGGGTATATCTCTGTATGTTTTGTCTATGTCTCTGTGCATGTGTCCGTGTGCCTCTATCTGCCTACCTATGCTTATGCCAGGAGTCTTTGTCTATAGCTGTCTATTTGGTATCTGAATTTGCCACTGGTCCATAGATGGCGCAGATCAGCCGGCGAACCCCGGATCGCCTCGATATGAAAGAACATTGTTACTCTCTTGCACAAATGAAATATTCAGGTTGCCAATGGCTAATAATTTACAGGCAGAGAGACAGACAGACCGCCATGCATACATACGGACGGACGGACAAACATTGTTAGAAGTTGATGCACGGTTCAATGATCTAACCGGGACGTCCACAAAAGTATCCCTCGTTTGCACCAGCAGCAACAGGAAACGAGGCGTGACCACGTGGAGTAGGGACAGACTAAGAGATAAGTGCTAAGTTTAATGCTAAGGCCATGTCCTCATAAAGTAGTGACAGACCAAGAGGAAGGGTAAGACAGCCTCGTTAAGGTCAATGCTAAGCTCAGCGCTAAGGCCACGTTTTTCGAATCATTCGCCCTTCCACTGCAGCTGGAAGTCCTCCTTCACACCTGCCTATTTCCACCCCATCATCTGAATCTCCATCCTGAGCCAAATGCAACAGACACCTGCCTATTTCCACCCCATCATCTGAATCTCCATCCTGAGCCAAATGCAACAGACACCTGCCTATTTCCACCCCATCATCTGAATCTCCATCCTGAGCCAAATGCAACAGACACCTGCCTCTGCAGCCGAGCAATAACAGACGGACGACCTGTTGCAGTCTGCAGTCTGGCTGTAGTTCCTCATCGGCGAGGTTAGCGATGGACTATGCTGGCTTGGAACATCTGTCAGACTGCTCACTCTGCTGTTCTCGACTGGCCTTGACATCCGGACATCCACCCTCTGTCCCTTCGTCCATTCTCTTGTCCGTCTGCCCCTTGTCCGCCTTCTTGTCCGTCTGTCTCATTGTCTTTCCATCCTTTTGTCCATCTGTCTTCTTGTCCGTTCGTTGCCTTGTGAGTCCTTCTCTTTTTCGTCCTTCTGCCCCCCCCCCCCGTAGTCCTTGTCCATGCATCGTGACCTCTTTCATTCCTTCTGTCTGTCCTCACTTGGTGGGGATGGAGCGACCATCGTCAAGGACACCTGGGTGTTTTAGACAACCGAAGTCATCGGGTGGCCATTTGCACGTCGTCTGCTGCCGACTGCCTTCATGTACTGACGATGTTTCCGTCTCTTGTCGCGTCGCTCTCTGCCAACCTAATCTAATATGTGACGAAACATCGCCTGGGTCAGGCTCCGACCTCATGGCTGTCTGTCTGTCTGTCTATCTGTCTGTTTAACATCCCCGTGGCCACTCCACAAAGTGAGACCCGATCATCGAATGACCTCGGTTAAGCTGCGATCCTCCTACAAATGCCATCCACGTCATTCATTGTCCGATCAGCCGTCGGTAGATGATGGTCGATATAATACCATCTTTGCATCATTGAAATCAGCACACTATGCGATATCTCTTGTTCCCCTTGTGTTGTCATCATCATCATCATCATCATCACCACCAACATCATCATCATTATCATCATCATCGGTGTCATCATCATCGGTATCATCATCATAATAATCATCATCATCATTGTCAGGACCAAGGGGTGGGCAGGTCCCACTTACTTACTAAATTTCATATACAAGGGGCAGGTTGACAGTCTAGAGGGAGACTCGAGTTATGGCGGTTTGAGATTGCAAAACGAGAAGAAGAAACGCGTGAAAAGTTATTGTATTGACTTATTTCTGAACTCTGACTTTGCGACTAGCTCGCGACAATCATCACTTATCGTCTTCGTCATCATCAACAATAGTAAAAACAAAGGCAACGACAACAATAAGACTGTCATCACAATGACAACCTCCTGACCACAGCCATCCCTGCCGAAGACGATCAGCATCAGTCAGTTGACTTTAGTCAGAGTTCTAGAGGTGAACCCTGTTTATGTGAGCGTCGTAGAATTAATCTTAAGTGTAAGTAAACCTATTTTTTTTCTTTAAACTTTAATGTTTATTTATTAACGTTTCTCCAGAGGCCATCGACGTTTGACAGCCGTGGGTCGGCTACACACTTCTAAGGCCGGCATCTCCTCCATTAGCACCCTGAGACGACCTTGTCAGTCTCCGCAACATTCCCCCTCTCAACCACCGCGACGGAGTCTTAACGTCGTTACGTTGATTGCTGTTGAATTGAAGAGTCGCCGCACGACAAGAGACGAAGGAAGAGACACAAGGAAGTGGAGAGAAGGGGAGCAGCAGCAGGGGAAGCAGAAGGACAACCGCTGAAAGTGGGAAGAGAAGGGAGGCGTTTATTTGTGGAGAGATCTCAGGCGATCGTAGTCATCTCGAAATCAAACGGTCATCGATAACAGCCGACCGTCTAATCCGATGGCCGTGAAGGAAGCGAGCCATGTCCTCGTGAGATTTATAGCGGCTTGGGTCTTGTCGGTCATCAGCAGCAGTGGCGATTACCGACCTCAACGGCATCTTCCCCATCTATCTGTTGCAGTAGCAGCAGCAGCAGCGGCGGCGGCGGCCGTGGCAGCGGCGGGGGCGACTGATATCGATGGGCCGTTGAGATACAGCATCTTGGAAGAGGTGGAACAGGGGACCGTCATCGGTGACTTGACCTTGGATGCCGGTCTTCGTCGTCGATACCCGGACGAGGTCTTCGCGATGCTCGAATTCCGCATCATGAGTTCTCCTCCGCTGCCGTTCGTCGTTGACCTCAAGACTGGGGTCATTCGCACGAGCGGCGTTATCGACCGTGACAGTCTGATGCAGTGCAAAGACAAGAACCTCTGCGAGGTCACGCTTGACGTCACCGTCAGACCGACTCAGTTCTTCCAGATCATCAAGGTCACGATCCAGGTCGACGACCTCAACGACAACGCTCCCTACTTCCGCGACCAGCGCATGACGATCTCCATCCGCGAGTCAGCCGTCGTCGGCACGAGCTTCTCGCTGCCCCTAGCCTCCGATCTCGACAGCCCTGCCTTCGGGGTCCAGGCCTATGAGCTGACCACGGAGACGGACAGCCTTGGACTAAGCGTGATGGTTCGCGGAGGAGGACTGCTAGAAGCCCGGCTCGTCGTGCAACAGGAACTGGACCGCGAAACGAAAGACAACTACCGACTGCAGCTGGTTGCCTACGACGGAGGCCGGCCGCCCAAATCCGCCTCTCTCGATATCACCGTCCACGTCCTCGATTCCAACGATCACAGTCCGGTGTTCGATAGACCCAGCTACGCCGTCAACGTGACTGAGAACACGCCGGTGGGATCGATCATCACTCGGGTCGGGGCCACCGACCGGGACACCGGCCTCAACGCCGAAGTGGTCTACGGCTTCTCCGGACAGACTCAGAGCATGTACGGACATCTGTTTGGAATCAACAACAAGACAGGCGAGATATCGGTGCTCAGTGCAATCGACTACGAACAGTCCAGCGTCTATCAGTTGGCTGTGATCGCCGAGGACCGAGGTCCTGATTCGATGCCGACCGATGCAGCCGTTGTCATCCGAATCCTAGACGTGAACGACAATGTTCCGTCTATCGTCGTTAGTACCCTGACGGCACGGAAGACGGACACAGCAGAAGTCTCAGAGAATCTGGCTCCAGGGACCTTCGTGGCACACATCTCCGTTTTGGACAGAGACTCTGGCGACAACGGACGAGTAAGCTGCAACATTTCCGATCCGGTCTTCTCTCTGGTCGAGAGATATCCGACAGAGCTTCAAGTTCTGACGTCCGTGATGCTGGATCGCGAGACGAGAGATCACTACGAGGCCTGGATCGTCTGCTGGGATGGAGGATTTCCACCCCTGGTTGCCAGAAAAATTCTTCCGGTCAAGGTCCTTGATGCCAACGACCACGCCCCACGATTCACGAGCTCTACCTACTCTGGAAAGGTTATCGAGAACAGCCCCCCGGATGAGCCGATCCTCCACGTGAAGGCAGTTGATGCGGATATTGGAACGAATGCCGACTTGCACTACGTTCTATCTCCTGGCGTTGTCAATTCCTTCGACGTGAATGCAGATGGAGCGATCGTTGCAAAGACCCCAATCGACCGAGAACAGTTCTCCAGTTTCAGCTTTACAGTTCTCGCCATCGACCACGGGACTCCGTCCTTGACCGGAACTGCTCTTGTTCTCATCCTCGTCGAAGACGTGAACGACGAAGCTCCGGTGTTCAGTCGGTCCAGCTACTCGTTCAGCGCCGCTGAAAACGAACCAGAAGGAACCGCAGTGGGTACGGTGTCAGCCGAAGACAGAGACGTCCCTCCGCAGAATGGGGTACGCTACTCCTTTCAAGGCGGTCACCTGACCCACAACAAATTTGCCATTGAACCGGAAACAGGCGACATCTTTACAACGGCGTCACTCGACCGTGAGACGGAGTCTGTCTATCGGTTTGCTGTCCTAGCATCCGACCAGGGAGAGCCTCCTCTGACCGGAACAGCCACGGTCACCGTCTACGTTCAGGATCGTAACGACCACGATCCGGTTTTCCAGTTTCCCACTTCGTCCAACAACAGTGTGCACATATCAAACGCAGTTCCGCTGGGTCACGTGGTCACACAGGTGTTCGCCATCGATCCAGACCTCGACAAGAACGGCCGCGTGTCCTACCAACTGGAGGCAGGCAACGAGAACGGGGCCTTCACCGTCGACCCACACAGGGGCCTCGTGACCCTCAACGTCCGACTGGACAACCTCGACTTCCACGAGTTCCAGCTGGTCGTCGTTGCCAGCGACGGTGGCACTCCCCGCCACGTCACCCAGGGTCTCCTCAGGATACACGTCAACAGCTCCATCGCTTATATAGCGCCTTTATCCGACGACTACAGTTCGGCCCCTGATGCTGGCCAGAACCTCGTCATCGTGGTTCTACTCGTCTGCGGGTCTGCCGTGGCCACAGTTACTCTTTCGATTCTCATAATCGTCGTCTGGCGGCGCAGCCATCGCCGGAAGAAGTCTCAGCGCTACAAGTGTCGCATGGAGGCCCTGCGAGCCCTGACTGCCAAGGAGTTGGTTGGGTCGGCCACATGTGGCGAGATAACCCCTCTGACTACACCTATAACACCGTGCAATGGCAGAACACAGAGGCCGAACAGCAACGGGGCGTTGGCGAACTGTGGCGGTGGTGGCGCCCTCTATCAGACCCCTGGGGCAAGAGCGGTAAGCACAATCTGTCATTTTTTGGCTGTACGATCGACTGGTCAGATGCTATGCCTGGATGTCGACGATAATTAGGATATATAGCGGGCGTCATAGTCAGAGGTCGGGCGAAGCCATAATGGACGGATTGGAACGGATCCTGTCGTAGACGATTGAGCGAAGATCGATTCTGAGATCAGTTCCTCGACCGTTTCGTGCGACTCTGAACGGTTCTGTAGCTAAATAATGAATTATGGCTATTTCGCTGGCGCTAGTCGAAAACACAGATGATATTCCGGAGAAATAATCACGGTCTTAGCAACCGTGGAAATGCGTCAACCAACTGATCCAGGCTTTTTCTGAAGTCCAGTGCACCAATTCACTGTACAATGCAATCGGAAAATTGTATAGCGCAAACAGAGACCGATGCGTTTAGTAGCAACATGGCGGTGTAGTTTAGAATCCATCAGTTTCTAAAGATTATAATCAGCTGTGATTTGTTTCATTGCAGCTCTGAGCCACTGTAAAGGGCATTATCAAGTTTAAATTGCACTGCATTTTATTGTGTTGCATCACTGCCAAACGAGACAATGGGCGTTGGGAGGGGGAATTCAGGTAGGTACGTAGGCGGTTTCTTTTTAACGATGCTGTGTGATAACAAAGATGACTAGAACCACTCGATTAAAGGCAGCGGCCGAGTTCAAGAGAAAGAAGTATAATTTTGAAAACACTTTTACTGCGCTCAATGTTGATACTTAGAAATGTGTGTTATTCAGGCGGTAACGTGTTACACCCCGTAGTGAAACCTTTAGAAAAACTTCGCCACTGCGTTATTGCGGAAATAGGTTACTATTAACCCATTCGACTTGCACCACCTGATACCATTTCCTCTTTTAGCCGCAGTTGTAGACGCCATCCCGTCGCTGACAGATGATCCAGCGCCCCAGCAAAAGCGGCTGCCGGTCGTGATCGATAATTTTCCTCTTCCCAACAGCCAGATTATTATTAACCGATCGTGACGCAGCTGCGTCGGCGAAAGGAGACGATGGACGCCGCAGTTTGCCATATCTATTGCCGAGGTCGCCCTATGTAATTCGTCTCGCTTTGCCACCAGTCCCTCGAAGGCTGGGCTACTACTCAATAATAATCTTGAATCGCCTAGGTAGCTGTACTCGGCCCCCACGTTTTCTTCCGTCCCTAGCCATCATCTACGACGCCTTTGGAGATAGGAGGGGCCAGGGAGGGAAAGAGGAAGTGAGCTGGGGAAAGAACGAGGGGGCGACGAGGAAGGGAGCTGGGGAAGGAGGAAGCCAGTGAGGCAGAGAGGGGCTTTGGCGATGATTCCCGCTATCAATGTGAACATTTTCACGAGCAGGTGGCCTTTGCGACCCCTGACCATCAGCGATAGACCCAAGTAGTCAGACAAACAGACAAACCGGCAGCCACACAGGCCGTTCCAACGACAAACGGAAGCTATTAGTCTAAGTCCTGCGGTTCTTCGTTCTCCCAACCCACTCCACTTCGGACCCGGGGGCGATGTTTGAAGGCTTCTTCTTCTTAGACGGCTACTATGGATTATCCAACACTTTCTTGCGGCGGTGGTGGTGTCGACACCGTTCTTTACGACGCCAGTCATTGAGCCATTAAGTCAACGTCATTCACGTGGGCCACTCGCCCTCCGGCGGACGGTAGGACGAACTCAGGAGCCCCTGATGTACGATTCATACTCGGCGCAATAATTCGCAAGAAAGATAAAGATTATGGGCAAAGTCTATAAGGGGATAGAAGACAGAAAGCCAGAAGTGATGGAAAGAGCAAAGACATAAAGAAGGAAGGAAAGAAGGGAGGAAGGAAGGAGGTAAGAAAGAAAGAAAGAAAGAACGAAAGAAAGGAATGATAGAAGGACGAAGGAAGCCAGAAATAAGGGAAAGAGCAGACAGAAGGAAGGAAGGCAAGAAAGAAGGAAGGATGGAAGAAGATAAGAAAGAAAGAAAGGAAGGAAGGAAAAAAGAAAGAAAGGAATTACAAAAGGATGAAGGAAGAAAAAAGGACGAAGGAAGGAAGGAAGACAGAAAGAACGAAAGAAAGAAAGGAACGATAGAAGGACGAAGGAAGCAAGAAAGGAAGAAGAAAGAAAGAAAAGAGGATGAAAGGAAGGAATGAACGACTGGAAAAAACAGAGATGCAGAATGAAAAGGAAAAGAATGGGTGGAAGGAAGCAGAAAAAGAAATAATTATCGAGTGAGTGAGTGAGAAAATGAATGAAAGAAAGCTGTAACGAAATAAAGGAACAGAAAAGAAACGAAGGAATAAAAGAACAAAGGAAATGCGAAAAGACTGAATAGTTAGAATTCAAAGGAATCAAAGGATTAAAAGGGTTAACATGATTCAAAAGATTCAAAGAGTCAGCTGGTAGAAGTACAGAATATCGTCAAACTATGATGAATGGCTCTGTATGAGTTGACGTCTAAGGCAGAAAGAACCGTGTCATTATTTCCTGAAAAGCTGCAGGCGAAATTTCCTCTGCGGTATTCAAGAACGTCTTACAGTTTATTACCCCAGATGCATCATAATTACTACTGAACGACAAACTAACACCCGTTTTATGGCCACCATAACCAGTTGTCAAGGGACTGGCAAAACCCCATATAATCCGCCGTTGATACCGAGGTTCACCCCCGCCTCCTTCAACCCCATGAAGAGTCGGCCGGCGAAACCTGAGGTGAAGAATTCATTCTTGAAAAATTCCAAAGAAATTTCTGCCAAACTCTAAATCGCGCGCCCCCAGCAAAGTGCAGTAACTGTCAAAAAGCAACGCATTTGTTTAAAAACCTCTAGAGAGAAACTTTAAGAAAAACATGCTTCAGGATTTAGTTTAACTCCAGTGGAGAGTTGTTTGTGTTCGCAAGAATACATAGGAACATCCGTTCCGTTCCGTTCTCAGCCTTCCTCGTTCCGAGATTCGGCCGCATCATGCACAATGTTCCTCCAGTGTCCTCTGTCCTCCACCAGCCTGAGCATCTCCTCCATTGTTAGCCCAGTCCATGCCCTGATGTTGCCCAACCAGTTTATTCTCGGTCTTCCTCTTTTCCGTCCTCCCGGTATTGTGCCCTGTATTATCTCCTTCTCGATACTTTCTACGTATGTATATGTGTGTATTTATATGTATGTATGGATGGACGGATGGATGTATGGTGCTTTGTATGTATGTGTGTGTATTTATATGTATGTATGTACGTATGTATATGTATATATATGTATGTATGGATGGATGTATGTCTGATGCTTGTATCAACGTGTATGTATTTGTGTATGGATGTATGCGTGTATGTATGTATATATATGTATATATAGATGTATGTATGGATGGATGGATGTATGTATGGATGTATGTATGTATGATGCATGTATCAATGTGTATGTATGTGTGTATGGATGTATGTGCGTATGTACGTGTGTATATGTATATATATATGTATGGATGGATGTATGATGTATGTATCAATGTTTATGTATGCGTGTATGGATGTATGTTCGTATGTTTGTATGTACACGACAAATGAGTGGAACCTTAGAGACAGCAGGAGAAGAGGAGTCTGCTCTCGGATTAATCAAAGTGGGAAGCTTTCATACTTCGGACATGTGCTACGAAGGAGTTTAGATTTCCATATAGAAAGAACTCATCCAAGCCACAATTCCTGGATCCCGATCTCGGGGAAGACCCGAGATGACATGGATTGATAACATCAAGTTGTGGACTGAATTATCTTTCGACCAGTTATTACAAGAGCCGGGGGACAGAAGCAGATGGCGCAATATTGTCCGTGGTGCAGCCAATCTTCTGTTCTGACGGTTGAATACAAGACAAGATAATAATATGTATGTATGTATGTATCTTGTATGTATGCATGTATGTATGTATGTTTGTATGTATTTTGTGTGTAAGTAAGTATGTATCTATATATCTGAATAGTTATGTAGGCCTTTAAACACCCCTCGAAGGCGTTGATCGCTAACTAGCTGAGTTGGTGTCATAGCATAATAAGAACGACATGTTTTTAATATGGTGCAACGAGTTGCATCGCATGTGTTGTTAATTGTTGCCTTGTGTTGGATCGCATGTGTTGTTAATTGTTGCTTGTGTTGTCTGTATAGGCAACGGAGCAGTTGACATCGGACGCCGAGCAAGACCCCTCGTCCTTCCTTCCTTCTGGCCAGGCGTCGAACGCAGACAGCGGCAACGGACACAGCGAAGAGGAAGAACCAGATCGCGTGAGGGCGACACCTGGGGCTAGTCGAACAACGACGAGAACAGGAGACTTCCGGTTTGACCTTCCTCCACCTCCCCCTCCTCTTCTCTCCCACTACGGCCTCAGTCGAACCCAGTGCGCTGGGGGCCCAGTGCACAGGGTCGTCCCCATCTTGTCCAACCCCTCTTCGTCATCGTCCTCTTACCCGTGGCCAACGCCGTCACGCTCCACTGCATCGTCTCGTCTGCCGAATTTCACTCCGAGTCCAGAGTCCAGTCGCGGCGTTCGCAAGTTCTTGGCCGCCGCCGACTCATCCTGTTCAGCTCCAGTGCCTCTGTTGCCCGCCGCCCACTGCCTCTCGTCATGGTCAACGACCCAAACACAACCATGCGCATCCATCCGTGAAGACGCCATTCAGTCACGCGTGACAACGAACTTCGACAATGACGTCATTGTATAGGAGTCTAAACCGCGTCTGTGATGTAAAGGCGGGCTCGATTAGCAGGTGCTTGGACAGATTGACTGTGACAGCAGAAGAACGTTAATCGCCAACACCGCGTGGAAAAGGACCAGTCAACATTCTGGGCACACGCTGTGTGCTTACTTACCCACATGACGACGCTGTCCACTTTGTTGTACGTTTATAAGTGACTTAAGTTGTTTGCAGGAGCCAGAGCTCCTAACACCTGCGTCTCACTTGATTCGATCGAGGGTCTAGAAATGCCAGTCCTGATAGACGCCCCTTGAAGAAGGACTTTCGGTTGAGGGAAACACTTGACCATCAGTTTTCGTCCTCTCTTCGCAGATCAGTCAAATGGAGCCCGCAGTGCTGCGGTTGCGATACTTAGAAGGTCTCTACGGTCGGCTCCTTAAAGTGATTCTGCATGTCTTCGGTACAATAGAACCTGTCCTCTTGGCTAGAGTACCACTGTCATCCTCTCTTCTCTCTCTCTCTGTCCCTCTGTCTCTCTGTGTCTGTCTCTCTGTATCTCTCTCTGTCTCTCTGTCTCTCTGTCTATCTCTTTCTCTATCTCTTTCTCTCTCTTTCTCTCTCTCGCTCTCTTTCTTTCTCTCTCTCTCTCTGTCTGTCTTTCTCTCTTTCTATCTGTCTTTCTCTCTCACTCTATCTCTCTCACCGTC
This sequence comes from Norana najaformis, assembly GCA_964023275.1. Lineage (NCBI taxonomy): Eukaryota > Metazoa > Annelida > Clitellata > Crassiclitellata > Hormogastridae > Norana > Norana najaformis. The sequence goes on from OZ029923.1 coordinate 343,240, forward strand.
CATCACCTTAATTTATCTGACCTTATCTGACCTTACCTTACTTACCAAACCTACCATACAATACTTTACACAACATTACCTGCTTGGCGCATGTGTTATAATAGAGTGTCTGTACTGGACCTCGTTGCTAGCTTCATGTTATTGTTGTCGAATCAGAGATGATGTATTTCATAAGGAAGATGGATGGATGCGGTTAGCAAACCATATCTTTAGATATTTTTATAAATGGCCCAATATGTTGCGCCATCAATTACATCCTGACCGGCTTTAATGCGCTTTTCCCGTAGTTACCATAGCAACCCCTCACCCACTCACTGCCTTCCTTCCCACCTCGCTGTTTCCCTCCCGCCACACTGGCATCGCTGTTGTGAAGTCTAGTTACAATCATCATCATCATCATCGTCGTCGTCGTCTGCTGCTTTCGCTCGTAAACATCATGAACCTCCACAGCGCAAAGACACCCAGTTTTTGCACGGCTTCGTAAATGTTGCAACTCAGCTGTCTAAATAATTGAGTGGCCACGACAACATACAACAGGCTAACAAAGAAATACATTTTCCACTGCATTTCCGGCGACCATCCGAATAAGAGAAACGCAACATGCGGACAGGTGGCGACCTAATTATGAGTGCTCTAAATATGGATGACCTAATTAAGAGTGACCTAGTTATAGATGACCTAATTAGTAGTGACCTAGTTATAAATGACCTTAATAGGGTGACCTAATTGTGGATGACCTAATTAGGTTCCATTTCCGATTGAGAAAGTCGTTGGTGTGCGGCCATTTCGACGTGAAGTTACTCTACCCTGTGCAAGATGACCGTCTCACGTCAGAAGTGATTGGAGGATAAAAACATCACTTGTAAGTTCTGCGGATCAAAACTTGAACCACAGAATGTTATTCGATTGAAAAGAAACTCAAGTTGGCCAAGTATTTGCAAGGATCCGACCATAGGTGGCGTCAGGAGCGTGTAACACCAAACGCAGCATGACCTTTCACCTTCGTCCGTCTGACTAATAAAATAGTCCCGAGTACTGACAACACCTCGGACATTTTCTGTTACATAAATATATTGTTACAGTTACATCTACAGTTACTTAGTAAAACTACGAAAGTAGAAACTGCAAGCGATTGTGGAGAGTGAAAAAACCGACAGAGAAAGACAGAGAGAGAGACAGGCAAAATGAGAGGTAGAGAGAGAGAGAGAGAAGGATTTTTTCTTGTCTTCTTCGAGTGAGTGTAGATCATCCAACTCTTTTTGCAAAATCCTCTTCGTTTGCTTATTGTCACGTGTAATCCATGAACCGGAAACGAATATTCGTCAGTTTCGTCCCCTTCTTCTCGTCCTCGTCCTCCTCTTCCTCCTCTTCCGTCTGTCTTCCCTCCGTCCGTCTAATTCCGACATAACCCCGAGGTGGTCTGGACACGCTCCCTCCCTCCCTCCATCCACCTGCTAAAACAAAACCCGAAATGATTGGAATATTGATTTCCCGTCCACAGAAACTTGACATTGCTTCGTTAGACAACCTGCTATATCCATATATTTATACATGTTTTTCGTATGTAGAAACGTCTATATATATATGTGTTTGTCTATATATATGTGTGTATGTATGCAAGAGAAGGCGTGGTAGCACAAGGGACCCGAAACATGGCGCTACAGCATCTGACAAATTAGACGCAAATTCGAACAAATCCACCAAAAACTCTTCAATTAAACGCTATTCAACCGTCGCCAAGAAACGTCAAAATAGCAAGATGCTGACCGCTCAGGCGTTCGCATACCATGCTCACGCTGACAAACACACGCGCGCACACACCCCTCCCCCACACACACAAACATACACACACATATATATAACTTCATCTATTATATTATTTTATTACTAAATTGCATATATATATGTAATAAATGGAATTCAGAAGACTGTAGTAAATTCGTCTAAACACTGCATATAAATATTGCATCTGATTTTTATTTTTGCCTTAAACAGATGCCATATGAATTTACGAATATAAATAAATATATATATAATGAAATACGGAGAATTAGTATTGCGGAAACTTAAACGCTGGCGACATCTACCCACCTTCAGAGAAACCAACCGACACGTATGAGAAAATGAATCAACAAATCCTCTGCTTCTCAGGTGTTTCTTCACATACATATGTATACATAGCTCGTTCGTTCTCACATGTACATATATATATATGCATATATACGTATACATGAGAACGAGTGTGATATATTACTTATGTATATACAGTTAGATATGATATATATATATATACTTATATTTATGTGAACGTATGATCATGGCATTAGTATTCGGCTGGAGTGTTGCTTTCGTCGGTTCCCGGCGGTCATTAGCTACGGAAACCCCATTGGACCCATAACCCCATTCGGCACCCCTCCCTTCTCTTCCTTCTTTCCTTCCGTCTTCTGAGCCAGACCAAAGATGACGCAATTGCCGATGATAAATATGTGTCACTCCGAGATGCCGCGACTGCTGCTGCTGCTGCTGCTGCTGCTGCTGCTGCTGCTGCTGGCAAAGGGATGGGGCGGGGGTTTGAACAACCCCATGGCATTCGGCTATCACGTGATGGGAACAGATGCTGTTGCGCTCACACACCGCAAGGTAGCGACCATGATTGGTTGTAAATTTCATCAGATGAAATAAGGATGCTAGAGCAACAGTTTTACTGAAGACTAACTCCAGCGCTAAGGTTCCATGAAACTAACCCTAACGATGCATCGAATTTGCCTCTGAATGCAGACATTAATTACCAGCTTTAACCCTCTGTGCGTCTCCAATCCTGGATGTGATAACTTCTACAGCGAGATTACGATATTTGACTACGGTTGGTTTCAACTAAAGCGACCACTGTGTGTTATTATAACGGCGCTATAGAAGTCATTAGAATATATTGGATTAGATGTGACACCACCTGTTGCGGTTGTCCATTTGGCTCGTAGAGTGGAGAGTGGTCATCGCTTGACGCCTTGTGACCAACGGACAATGAATCACGTTAATTATTTACGAGGACTTCCCCCATCCATCTATCCATCCCTTTTTCTTCATCCATCCGTTTTCTTCATCCATCCGTTTTCTTCATCCATCCGTTTTCTTCATCCATCCTTTTTCTTCATCCATCCGTTTTCTTCATCCATCCGTTTTCTTCATCCATCCGTTTTCTTCATCCATTCCTTTTCTTCATCCATCCCTTTTCTTCATCCATCCCTTTTCTTCATCCATCCCTTTTCTTCATCCATCCCTTTTCTTCATCCATTCCTTTTCTTCATCCATCCCTTTTCTTCATCCATCCCTTTTCTTCATCCATCCCTTTTCTTCATCCATCCCTTTTCTTCATCCATCCCTTTTCTTCATCCATCCCTTTTCTTCATCCATCCCTTTTCTTCATCCATCCCTTTTCTTCATCCATCCCTTTAGTGGATTCGCTTAGACAGAAGGAAGCGCAGCCGAAAGAAAACAAGCACGCAAAGAGTTTTATGCCCATACTTAGTTCTAAAACGACGATTAAACTGAAGAAACTCAGTTGACCCACTTAGTATGAAGCATTTCGTAGACTAACCTTTTACCAACTACCTAATAAATTCGCTTAATAAATAAAATTTTATAATTAATAATTGCTTGTTTCTTTCAAGATTATTCACTTTCTTTCCTCTCCTCAAACACCCAGGACTGTGGAAAATTACTGAAATCGGTGACGCTGGGTTGTTATTCTTGACGCTGCGTCACCAAAATTGACAGATGCGTCAAAGAGCAAAAGTCACGCTAGGCTGCACAGATCTTCGCTTGGACCAAACAAATGGTGCTTATAATCTCTTTTTACGTGACTTAAAAGAAATTAGGACGATTTAGTTTCATTGAACCGTGTATTTTAGGCAAAAATGACACATTTAGTTTCATCAGATCTCCGTGAATAAAGAAAACGTTTCAAAGAATCGAACAGCCAATTGAATTTCTACAACATGGATGAAGTAAAAACATTGTCCCTTATGTAACAGAATCAATCGCCAAATTAAAGAAGAATCGAATTCACAACAAAACCAACAGAATTCACAATCAACCAAGCAGCTGCCAAAGAAATTTCACGCATGACTGGGCACACGATTGGCAATTGTAACAAGCAAGAAATTTCAGCGAAAATTGTTAGAAGAGTCTGTCAATCGGAATTTTTCACAGCAATGCCTATTGATCGATGGTTCAATATTAAGTGATTTGTCTTGTCTTGTAACTTTGACGCTTGGGTTCTTGCCTGCATCCCCACCTTTGTCCTTCTTTGGCTTCTTTCCAGAGGTCTCCGGCGGTGGGCATCATTTGAACTCAGAATTCGGATTTTGAATGAATCCAAAAAGAACTGGAACGGGGTTTTCCTTCTGAAGGACGGCCACTAGGAACGGTCGTTCAGCCAGGAATCTCGGTGTGTCTCGACTGATCATCACAATCGGGGAATCTTTGGGAACTTCTGGGTTGAAGATCAATGCTGCGGACTCATAGTTACTAGCGGAAACTGGTCGGGTGTGAGACGGTTCTGGCGTCAGAAGACCCATCTGGGTCAGCTTCTTCGCAGGGATGACAACCGTCGCTACCTGGAGGATGGGGATGCTGACAAACATGCGCTGCGGTTTGAAACTGATCGTCTCCGGGTCTACATCCTGGAAAACCTTCAGGAGATTTTCAGACGAATTGCACTGCGCGTCGCTGCCATTCAGCTGGATAAGAAAAACCATGGATAATTCATCGCTGACCTGAAGTCTGAGAGCACCAGCCCCGCAGTTCTTCAGCTTCGGATAATCGAACTCGGCATAATCGTAGATTCCGACGTTTCTCAGTGCCACAATCTCGGCCGTTTGATCTTCTGAAACGTAAAAGTCAACCTTATCCTTCCAGGTGAAATTTTCCGACTGGATACTGTTGATTCTCAAGGCAGCAACCGTCACAAGTGGACTGTGCGATGGTTCTCTCTCAGCAGCAACTGAGTCCAGGTGTTCTTTCGACCACCGCATGAACGCCATGTAGGAAAAGTACAATGGATCGTCGATGGTCGTATTCATTTCTGGCAAAGTGTTGTTGTAGAATGTCTGGATGGCGAGTTCCTGGAATCCCATCTCAGTGAACTGTAACAAGTCGAGACCGATCGGAAACTGAGTGTCGTTGCGTATAAATTTCGCCAGTTGGGCTTTGATTGGAGACCAGTCGGGCAATCGGAATGAATACTCGAGCAGAAACTCCTGTGCGACCGCAACTGGAAAGATGAGGATGCTTCGCAAGTCCTGAATTTCAGATGCCCAGTTTTCCAGGAGCGTGCCTCTCACGGCATTCAGCGATTCCAAAAACTCTTTCTGTAATGCGCTGCCGTTTCCTGCATTCACTGACGGACAAAGGACTGCGACGCAGAGTCCGATAAACAACCAGCTGGACATCGTTCTTCTTAATCTAAGGAGCATCGAATAACAACAGAATTTGTGACAATCATCATTGTAAACTCGAAATTTCTCAAGCGCTATTTAACAGCTAAGGGGCAGGGCACTAGCTTTTTATGAGCACTGCGTCAAGTCAGTGAGGTTGTTCAAAGATGCCATGCCAAGAACCAAGTCCGGTTGCCAGAAGACCAGAGAGAGAAGGAGGATTGAAGCTATTGTGGGCAGTGTTTCAGCTGAGAGAAATTGAAAGGCAGCCGATTCGATGGATCAGGGTGGGATTTTATTAAAAAGGTGAGACTTCAGTTTTGAGCGGAATACATGATGAATAATAGGTGGTGGGGCTTGAGATGGATGATGGTAGTTGAACGTTGGGATGGATAGAAAAATATAGAATTTGCGAAATACAAGAGGTAGATCGTTCGAGAGTCGAGGTGCGGCGTAGTGTATGGATCGGTTAGAGAACTTAAGATGAGTAGTTCCAGAGGGACAACACACCTTAAGACTCGATGCACAAGAAGGATCGAAATGATGCAGCCCTACTTGACAGATAGACAGACAGACAGACCTGAGTAAATTGAGGCTTTTCAAACCACGGTAACCGATTGGATAAAGCGCTCGGCTTGTAACGCCGAGAGCACGGGTTCGAGTCTCCTCCTCCCCTGAGACGGTTACAGTATAGCAAGTCCATAACTCGTAAACTGCTCAGCACCATCGAATGATGCTTAATCATTGGATTGCGTCGCTTAACAAATGCAGAAATAAAAAATAAGATTCTAATTGATCCTTCATCATGATCAGGCGCTATATATACCATGAAAAACATCCTGTTCCCTGTTACTTTGACACTATGAACATTTTCATCATACCCCTTGCAGTCAGTTAAAAGTTGAATAGAACTATATAAACGCTGAAAAAAGTCTTAAAGATTCATGGTTCCACGTGAAATAACATGCAAATATGAAAAATGCTGAGGAAAGTACATACCCAAAATGATCAAACCGATAGATCTATGGTGCACTTGTAACGCGTTCTCAGTTGCCCCGTTCAGTCACGTTCTTGCTTCAGCTTTTATCAAAATTTATCCTAATATTCGATTTTTAAAGCGACTGAACTTTAAACATACCAGGATAAATGCATTCACTGCAGTGATAAACACTAGTCTGAACGCAACCCTATTTATTGAAGTTGATGCCAGGCTGCCATAAATCAGGATCCTTCAATTAAAGACTCAGAAAATGCAGGCAAAACGGAACTGACGGCGAATTAGGCCTAAATCAAAGTGGTGGTTTGCGTGCAGTACAAATTAACTGTGAGTAATCGATAAAGGATGAGCCGCGTGGGCGTCGGCTTCAGCAATTCCTCGACCCTTAACAGGACATGAGAGACAACACACCGCAAGAATCCAATAACTACAGATCCTGCACAAGCGCTCTAAGCGCATCATCATCGGTCATAACATATGCTACGTATTTATTATAGGAAGCTAAGATTCTTAGAATCCAGTAGGCTAATCAGCCCAAGGTTTGTAAGCATTGAATCGCACAGATAAAATGCCATTTCCGATCTATTTTAACAAAACTACGCGGCTACCCGCATAACTTGATATGCTGGTAGGGAACGTGCATTTAATGAGGTGAGTAATGCGTCTGTTGATGCGTTGTGATGTCCATCAGCTCAGCGAAGAATCGTAGGTGTAAGCAGTACTAATTTGACCTCTGTCAGAAGGGCCTGATGCTGGTAGGCACAACTATTCATAGGGTAGCAACCTACGCGTATCGAGTCTTACTGTACTTATCATTTCTCATGAGAGATACAACGTTGTCTTTGTCGTTGTCGATCCTTTATTCAGCAAGGAAGGTTGTCCTGCATGGTTGTTGAATTCCTGTTGCCTGTTGGCTGGACAACATCAATCCCGGACCAGGCCTCTTAGACGTAACGGTGATGGAGACTTATGTTAAGAGCGATTACCTTACCTTACCTTGTATTACCTTACTTTGTCTTATCTTGCCTTGCCTTACCTTACCTCATCTTACCTTACTCTACCTTATCTTGCCTTACCTCACCTTACCTTTCCTTATCTTACCTTACCTTATCTTACCTTACCTCATCTTACCTTACATTACCTAACCTTACCTTTTCTCATTTTACCCAACCTTGTGCCTTCGTGAATGCCAGTGGCACCAGAATACAGTAAAATGTCAGAACAGTTAAGTCTGTTTGGTCTGTCTGCATTTGGGAGGTTCTAACAGGCGCTATATAAATGTTCATGTACATGCATACACACACATATATTCACACATACATACACACATACATACACACATACATACACACATACATACACACATACATACACAGGCCTATATAAATAAATAACTAAATACATACATACATGCTGTACATACAAAGGCCTATATACATACATAAATACATATATTCATACATACATACATACATACATGCATACATGTACCTATAAAAATAAATAACGAGAGGCGGTGAACAAGCGACTAGATCATAAACCAAATCAAAAGAAAACAAAATGAAACAAATAGGAGGATATTATGAAAAATTGTTCCAACGGAGAAATGAAGTCCGTTGCAAAACTATATTTTGATTCCTCAAGCTTAATTGCTTAATTTCATTTGGCGTTGGCTATGATTATGTTTATCGGTATGATATGATATTTGGGGATAAATTAAGCCCAAATTAGGAGCCCAACGGTAAATAATTGTCTGATTTATGGATGAACTGGGTTTAGCTGCATGTCATGCAACTAAATGTCAACAGTAGCAAAAAGCCACCGTATCAAAATTCAAAGCAACAACGAAACAAACACCAAGAATATTCCACAATTTTTATTTGAAGTGCAATATTGCAATGAACAAGAATTTAAACAGTTTGCCAACGAGTCTCTTATTTTCTTATGCTGTTTTTTTCAAGTGTGTTTGATGTATCAGTTTGTTCAGGTTCTTCGTTTCAGTGCGACTGGTGACATCCAAGCAATATTTCTTTGTGGTCGTATCACACGAGACGCATGGTTTGACTACCGCCAAGTTTCCTGTTGTTATTGTGTCTGGCGTATTGTTAGCAATTTGGATGTTCACAAGATGCACAGTAGTTTTTGGTGTACAATAAATTAGATTTTTGTGGGAGTCTAACTGTGGCTAAAACCTGTTGAACACGAACTTTGTCAGTCACTCCTTGACTACTCGTCCAACGTTAGGCGTCACTGCTCGGACGCTGGATGAGCCCCTGAAGAAAAGGAGCTTGGTCTTCGTCCTGGAAGACAGCCACGAGGAACGTTTGCTCAGCGTCGAATATCGTGACACCGCTAGGGATCGCGGTGGGATATCGATAACCAGGAGGTATTTCCGGTTCGAAGACCAGTGCCATTGACAAGTAACGATCGCCGGATGTTGGAGTGGGTTCAGACTCGTTAGGTTTCGTTCTTATGAGTCCCAGGTGTTTCAAATGCCTCGCCGGGTGGACAATGGAGGCGGCTCTGATCATCGGAATGCTGAGATACGTGCGCTGATATGTGAATCTGATCGTATCAAAAGCTTTGTCTTCGAGAAGTCTCAAGAGATATTCGGCCGAGTTACACCACTTGTCATACCTTGTCAGCGATATGATGAAGATCATCGATAACCTTGAACTGACCTTCAAGCGAAGGGCACCTGCGTAGCAGTGATCGGTGTGTGGATATTTGAATTCGGCGTAATCGTAGTAACCGATATTTCTCATAGCAACGGCGTCTGTAAACCTCGATTCCGCGGTGAAGAATGCCACGTTCCTGGTCCATTTGAACGGCTCGGATAGAAGCGAATTTATTCTCAACGTGGCCATCGTAAGGAAAGGTGGGAATAAACTGGCTTTCGCTGCAGCCTCTTTGTCCTGGTGCATCTTAAGCCATATGACAAAGGATTTGTAAGCAAACTGATCGCGATCGTATATGTCTGGTTTTTCAGCGGGGGGGTATAACGTTTCTCTGCGTGATAAATATAGCCCAGCTGCATCTTTAAAATTGTTATAAAACCATTTGAGGACGATTGGAAATCCCCTTTCCATGCGTGTTGCCTGCCACAGTGTAGCTAGATCTGAAGAATTGATTTTTTCTTGGTAGTTGTACTCTAGCTCGACCTCTGTGGCCAAAAACACTGGAAAAAGCAGAATGTTTTCGACCAGCGCAATTTCAGACTCCCTTTGATGCAGGAATAGGTTTCTAATCTCACGCATGGACTTGATTGCACTATTCCTTGTACTTTCCAAGTCGATCCCGGTAACAAACTGACATAGAATTGCAGCGCAGAACGCGACAAGGAACCAGTTTCTCATCGTTGTACTCCTCGTCGAAACTCTAAACAACAACAATTAATTCTGAAAGAACAGGTCATCAAACTAAATGAAATACGGAGCTTTGAACAAGTTCGACTTTGTGCCGCCAAAAAGTCTTCAAATTACTCGATTTTCGCAGATAATTAAGCTTTAATTAGAAGATAAGCCAGATGATTGAAACTTCAAAAAACAAAAGGCTGGAATTTAGGGCTCCTAATGAAAAGATGCTTTAATCTTTCCTAAACTATTTTGGCCAGAAAACTAGCAGAAAGCTAATGCGGTTAAACCCTCTGCGCCCAAAGTTCGGATCCTACTGATCTGCTTCATGTGATTTGACAATTCATTTTCGAGTTTTATTAAGAATCACTGCTTTCTGCATCCCCCGGGGACCTCCTCGTCCTACGCTCCACTGCGATTCCAGCACGTACAGCTCGTTTTCTCGTCCATCTGACTAACTTCCTGAAGCAGTCTTTCTCAGAAACTCCGAACTTTTCCAGCTAATGTACAAGAAACATCGGCAGTTAAACGTAAGACGCATCTTATTGGAACTGTTAGATAGTCTGTTCTAGTATCTTAATAGCTACAATGAAGGCGCTATAAAAATGTTGCGATACATGCATACATACATACATACATACATACATACATACATTCATGCACTTTACTCTGTAATCAAAGCTTGTGCAGTTCATTTTCAATTGATGTACACTTTAATGTGAAGATCACAGGTAAACCTCGCTATAGACAGAAACATGTATTAAGTGAGCGATGCCCTAAAATTACTCACGCACGTAAAGAGTACTAATTTTGCTGCAGCGACAATGATGACAATTATAACAACAACGACGATGATGACAAAAGCTGTGCTGTCGCGATTAGACGAACATTCGGTTTCTTTCTTGACGGACTTGAATCTGTGGCCGACTTCCTTCTCCTACGAATGGTTGTTTTCAAACGGTTTTGGTCTCTGCCTTGCATTTTATAAGCACAGGCTCTGCGTCAGTGATAATCTTCATCTTGCACTGTTGCACCGTTCCGCATGATTGCACTCGTGATTTGATCTATCTCATAGCACTCGTCTTCCGCTTTCTGTGTTGTTATGTCTTTTATTCAGATTGAGCGATTGTTGTCTACGAAACTTTATGCGCATTCGTAACGAATCAACGATTTCCCTGTACTTAGTGATGTAATGTATTCGTCCGATGTAACAAATCGATTCAAACCCAGCCAAGTTCTTCCATTAGCTAGGCAAATCTAAAGCGAAGACTTGTCGTAAAACACGAGGCAGACAATTTAAGTTCAAATGCTGCCGTTACCAGTAGTTCTTTATAAAGGACGATTCGAAAGGCCACATGACACGGCGATCTGCATAAGCACTTTGAAAGAGATTACCGATAGGTTCAGGCCTGGATGACATCAGGGACTAGATGTAAAGAACTGCTACAAGAGCTTATCGTCAGTACATTACATTGCTGTACATTTAATCACATTATAGACCAGCTAGGTGGCTGTTGTTGGCGTGTCTTGCTCATTTTAAAAGATTACTTTGTCAGTTGCTGAAGTCAGACGTCTATCGCGGCCGAATCTGTGTTCTTCAGAGTGTTATTGTCTTATGTCTGCTATGGATTTCGTCCGTTTATGAAGGGTTTTTGGACACCCATAATCGAAACCAGACTGCTATTTCCAATTGGTTTAAATTATTATTAATTATTATTATTAAGTAGCTTCTATCATGCTGGTATCTAATGCACAGGGCATCAACCGATGGCGCACCAAAGCCGAGCCGTAATCAGGTAATTGGTTGAAATAAAATAGGTAGACTGAGTTTACGAGCCAGTGAATACTTTTGAGCCCGAGGCTTAGAAATAGACCTATCGTCTGCCACCGGATAATTACGGATTCACTAGTGCAACAGCAAGGCACAGTGTCTGGAGTGATGCCAGATTGGCGAGGATTGTCTGAGATTTGTCCGCATTGAATCTCAAAGTTAACATGAAAGTCACGATCCGACTGGAGACATTACGTGATATGCTGTTAACGAAACCACCCTTAATTACCATTTAACATATATGGGCACATATACGCATAGGTTTACACTTGGCCCCAGTTCATACAGCGAGAAGGTAAACCACTGAGTTGACTCTAAACCGGTTTCAAAGAGGATTGCCACACAAATGGTAATGTATAAAATAACTAAGGAAGTAAAAGGAAGAAAACAGGAAAACTAAATTTGCCTTTACCTTAGCTTACCTTATCTCATCTTACCTTACCTTACTTTGCATCATCTTAGGTTACCTTACCGGGCCTTCGTAAATGATAGCCGATGGCACCATGATACATCAGTATATCAGAATCGGTGTCTGTTTAGTTTATATCCATATTTGGAAGGTTCTTAACGGGCACCATATAAATGTTCATATACATTCATACAATCACACACATACATACATACATATACATATGTACGTAAGTACGGAAGTATATACACACATGCGTACATGTATAAGCATTGAACATGCACGCATACATACATACATACATAAATAAATACATACATGTATGCATACATGTATACATACAAAAGTGAAGAGGTGAACAGGTCGACCAGGGACTGAACTGATTCAAGCAAAATGAAACGGAACAAAAATGATGAAATTGTGGCAAATTTGTTCCTCGGATAAATTAGGTCCGCTGCTCAACTACATTTTGGATGAAGATCCATTTTCTCTTTGAACATCGACATTTGATGTCTTCAAAATGAAACTGCAGCCACGTATAATTTTCTTTTCAAGCATTCCTTATATATATTATATTTGCTGTTGATGAAACGTGGCTTCAACCTAGTGATATATTGACATTCACTTCTGATCTCACTCCCCTGACCTCCTCTACCCTTAATGAACCTCAGTGCAGTGGTAAAGGTGGGAGACTTGCTTTTCTTTTCAAGTCATATCTTCCACTTCACAGATGCACTTTCCCTATTACTGCACTCATTGGTCTCCAGTCACCTTGATTACTGTAACTCGCTTCTTGCCGGTGTCACAAAATCAAACATGTAAAAACTTCACGGAGTTCGGAACTTTTTGGCTAGAGCCAAAACTGATACGTCAAAATATGAGCATGTAACCCGCTTACCTAAATCTTTGTATGGCCTACTGTTTAGCAAAGGATTTGTTTTGTAATGGGGATTATAGCTTATAAGCATTGAACTCTGACCACAATTCTTAAAATTAGTTGTTCGTTCGTCAACCAGGTCATCTGAATGGCTTTTCTTGGTGAACGAGATTTTTCGCTTCCTGGACCTAAATTTTGGAATTCTCCTCCTGAATCATTTCGTGAGGCTCAGTCTATTTTTGTGTCATTTTGCTCTCCATACTCACCTTTTCACTTGTAGATTGCCTCTTCGTTTCAGTGGACTGACTTTCTGAATGTTGACCTGATAGCTGCTTGGTTTTGGTGCGCCATCGGTTGATGCTTTTTGCATTAGACACTGGCACGACAGATTTTATTAACCCATTAACATTACATTGTCTTGCTTCTGATTACGTAACAGATTCGCTAGGTGTCGCGGCGGCCAAGATAGCTGTTATCGACGTTTCTCGTTCATTTTGAAGTCATCGATAACCATCGATCGATCCGCTATAGATGAATTTGGAGAAGAAAATTATCGCTTGAAATGAAAAATGTAGCAGAACCATGGGATATGTTGCACACGTCAAATTCTCCAGCATAGTTACTGAACCTTACACGAACAACGTCGTATACATCCAATGACTTCGTTGTGATGCATTTGTTCTGCAAGTGATGATGACAGAGTTTTGTCTTTCCAGCAGCAGCAGCAGCAGCTCCTACCACATTGCACTGCGTGGAAGCAGTGATAGCTGGCGAAGAGATGCATATCCTTTGTATTCGGTGTTTCACGGAGACCAGAGCGCTGGAATAATCGGCCATCGAAGCCACCGACAGCTTTATTGGTTGGCCAGATGGATGGATTGCCCTATTAACAGCGCATTTATCAGACGCATCCACCGACTGTTGGCGGTGAATTCGCCACAGACTCCTGATAAGTATTATCGGCCAAACAATCGCTTGCTGACGATTGATGGCGCAGAAATATCTCCTGGTCACCGGTGCTCAGCTCTCGTCTAAGAAAAGGTTTAAACCCGCTTCAGAATTCAAGACTTTAGACTGCCTTTCGTCTAGAGTCGTCTTCTGGTGTTTGATAGGAACTGCATCCCGTATGTTGGCCATCGGAAAGAAAACTTTAATCTGCCATAAAAATCTTACCGGAATGATTTTTTCTGCGGTCAAACACATATTCGTCCAAATCCATCCACCCACGTACCCACTAACACACCCACCCATCCATAATTCACCCAAATGTCCATCCATCCATCCATTTATTCATCTATGCATCCATTCATTTATCCATCTCGTCCGTAATTCCATCCATCCATCCATCCATCCTTCAATTCATCCATCCATTCATGCATCCATCCATCTTTCCTTCAATTCATCCACCCATACTTCCATTCATCCATCCTTCAATCCATTCATGCATTCATCCATCCGTCCATCCTTCAATCCATCCATCCATCCATTCATCTATCCATTCACCCATACCTCCATCCATCCGTTCACTTCGTCATCCACCTCTGTCTAGACCGCAAATCCTCTTGCGATTCGCGTCATCTCCTTTAATTCCACTTCAGCTGAAGCAGTTCTTCGAGGTCGAGTTTCTTTCATATGAACGAATCCTTCCATCCATTCTGCATTTGATCGTAAGTAGCAAATCGCCGGATGCTAAGTCCAACCACCATGGCGTCCGAATTTCCTCCAGAAATCATTGAGTCATTAGCTGACAGTAATTAGAAGCTCCTTGTGTCCTTTGCACGTGAAGACTCTTCTGCAAATTAAGATTTGAATCTTCGTGGTTTATTAGCGACTACTATTAGCGAACGACGACTGGGGTTTTGCTGGTGAAGTTTGCGTCAACTTACATGTTTAATAGATCTGCCTAGACTTCTGTGCATTCCTATTGATCTATAAACCATGATAATACTCGATATTACTAAGTAGGACTTTTTAGGGTCGTGGCAAGGGCCTTTGAGGCTGTTGTTAACGGCGCGCGTTATAAATGTCTGTTTAATTATAACAATAATGAGGTTTGTACTAGGGCTTGCAGGTTGTTCACAGAGTCTTTCAAAGCCCCTCAGAACTCTCATCCAACTGCGCAGTTTCCTCTATGTCTTAAATGACAAAGGAGTTGATTCATATTGCGACGCATCTTCATCTGATCTCAGAATGAAGAACGGACAGCAAAGCTCCACTACTGTCATTCGGCAGAATTTTAAAATTAATTTCTTTATCAAAACTTATAGGTTCTTCACAAGAACCTCCTGTCTCTTCTTATTCAACTGCATTGAATCCTCGTTTCAGGAGTCAACAGTCCACGTAAGACCCCCGTCGTCGTCGAGTGCCGAGCTGGAAATTGAAACCCATCATCTAAACAATAGATTCTGTATCTCTGGCAATGAAACGAAATCGTCTGGCAGACGCTGTTTTGGATGCAGTCGGTCAGCAGCGATCAATCTCGAGTCGGATTTTCTCGGCCTCGGCTTTGACACGACTGGGGCTGAGGCTTAGAACAACGTACGACGGTCAAGAACTGAGTAACAGCGCGACATACCACTTAGCGATCATGTCCCATCACATTTAGGCCGGCATCTCAGCCAAGCAACCGATAGGTCGGTCGGACGGTCGTATGAAGAGTGACTGGTAAAGGCGTCGCTTCAGCGTAAGTACAGACGTGCCAGGAATTGCAATAACATCGCTGTCACTCGTGCCAGTCTTCTTCGCCTTCCAAATCCATACATCTCGCAATGACAACTATATGCGTGGCCGGCTTTGCGTTAGTTAATATCGAGGCGAGATGACGACGAGAGTGTCGAGAAGGAGAGCGATGGAGGAGAGGGTTAGGGCGGGAACGCTTCAGAGGAAGAAGAGGGCGACTGCGATCCGTGAGGGTTTACGAGCCTGACCTGTCGGAGGGCGACACCTGAAGAAACGACGACCAATGATGATGTATTGCGCTCACCCTGAAGGCAAGGCGCCCGTATTGGGTCGTCCGTTATTTTAGCCATATGGGTCTGAGCTAGACAAGATGTTTCGATCCGACGACTGCATTGCGAAGAAATGACTACAGCTAAAATGAGTCGCTGATAATGAATCATCACACGCACACAGAAATCAGAAATCTGATCTGCGTCTTTACCTTAACGGTATTGAACCAGAATTACTCTAACTTTGCCTAAATGTTTTTGCCTTCAAACAAGGGTGAAGAACGCCTGCTGCTTGGACAATTGCGCGAACTAGTAATCGCAATCGTAAGTGTAATCTCGAGATTTATACAGCGCCCAACGAAAGCTAAGTCGAGGGAGCCAGTTTATTCACAACACTCAATCAAAACAAACTCGTTAGGCAGGAAGGGTTCGGTTCCAGGTCAAGATCCTAGAGTCAGACAGGCAGATAGTCAGACGGCTATGGTGGATGATGTTTGCAATTGAACCAGAGTGAGATAAGTGGAAAAAGAAGAATCAGGATGGGATTTGTGGAAGAGAAGTATTTTCAGTTTTGAGTGAAAGACCTGCGCAGAGATTGCAACGGATGAAGCGCTGGTGAGTTCTTTTGATGGGTCAGATAATTGTGCGACTCGTGCGACTAATGATGCAGATTACTATAAGCCGATGTAATTGTAATCGTAAGAGGGAATTTATATAGAGTCTCTCAGAGATCTAGTGCGATCAGCAATTATCTTGTGCATCTGTTGTCTTTATAGCGGTTCGTTTACTTCCCATCAGCCGTAGCATCTGGCAATCGCCCTTGCAGACAATGTCCTCTTCTCCAACAGGACATGATAAACAGCAGAATAAACAACAATGTAATGGCAAAGAGATTAATACCCTGGAGATTAAGTTCCACAAGGCCACGCAACTCAAATTGGCCATGACAGTTTCTCATTCGCAGGCCAAATCCTCTTCTCCAAGACTCTTTGGCTATGAACTACAGCAGATCTTGCCATAATAAGCCCGAGAACAGGTGAGTTAGATGTCAATATCTAGAGACAGATGTCTAAGATAAGGTGAGCTGCCAAGCCAGGCTTTAGCGCTTTGTGAGGTCCTTTAAAGACGCTATGTAAAGAGCCAGTTATATATACACACATACATAATTGCTACTTTACCTTCGGAAAACAGTAGAGATACGAACGCCATAAACAGCGCAGTGACTACAGAAGACTCAACGGGCTCGATGTCAAACATAAACATCTTCAGGAACTCAAACAAAACACTTGTAGACGAAATAATTGACAATTAATCCATGTTTTATTTTTTTGGAATTTCTAAAGATCTGTTATCGGCAGCAGCTGGTCGGCCACGAACCGAAAAACCTAACCGAAAGCAGATCCTTTCGACTCGCCAAGTTCTGCCTATCTATTTCCAAATGAGAACCAAGCAACGTTTGCTAACCATAGCTGGAATGAGTGTGACACTCTTTAGTGCAGCCTGGGTAGAGAATAAGTCCTACAAAAACCACCGTTCGGCTGGAGACGTGAGCAATCGAAAGGAAAAACGGACGATCAACTTGGAATTTCGGAATGCGATGAGAGATCTTCGGACTCAGTTGACTGGATGGCAGTTTCGGATCGAAGATAAACTCGGCTGCAAGGTAGGCCAACGCCTTGTGCAACTTCGATGACTTACGAGTGAAAACCTTCGCTAAAGCAGATGCTTTAAAGGTCGACCTGATATCGATGTTGTTTGAGACGCTAAACACTGGAATGCTCACAAACATATCCTGACTTTTATACTTTAAACCGATCAGGTCAAGAGCTTGAAAATTCTCCCACAGTTCCTCCAATGTACTGCAATTCTTTACTTCTGACGGAATCACAAAAGTCAGATGGAAATTGGAGTTGTAGGATATGCGCAGCGCCTGACCGGTGCAGCCCTTCAGCCGCGAATACTCGAATTCTGCGTAGTCGTGTTTTGCGACACTTCTCAGGCTGCGCACATCCATCGAATAGGTCTCATAAAAGTGGAACTTCGCCATTTCACTCCACTGAAAGCCGTCTATGTGTTTGATGCGCCAGGATGTCAAAGTGACCATCGCAAAGGGAGGGCTCTTCAACAGAATTTTCCAAATTTTGCAGAATCTAACTTGGCAGGTGACGCCCAGTTTACTGTCTTCTACGCCCTGGGACAGAAGTTTCCATAACCTGCGTTTCCCTTTGCCAGGATTGATGATTATCAGAAAACTGTCTTTCGGATAAGTAGGATTTGCATATACGGGGTTGATTAGGGCATCCAAGGTCTTGAGCATTTCTGTGGAGTTGACATAGATTATCGTCTTGAATCGGGTATCGTTGGCTGTTACTTTCCTGATCTCATTACCAAAGCTTCTCAGATCCTCTTCGATTCCTTTGTATAGGGGTAACAACTTTCGAACACTTTCTTTCGCCTCTTTGTTCAACAATGTTTCAATGAATACCACATCTCTGACGAACGGAACTGGAAAGTAAAGAAAGTTGTCCTGAATTCGAACTTCAGCCGAATGGCTTTTCCAGAGGAGATGCGTCGTCGCCTGTAGGGTAGGCAGGAAGTGAGAATTGAAATGAAGCTCTTTTACTGGTTTGACGGAAGTGGCTTCCTTCTGTGTCCAACTAAGACACAGCATCAACAGAAAGACGCCAGAGCGTTGTGTCATCTTCGCATTTTCTGCTGTTTCTAAACAGAAAACGATAGGCTTAATGAAAGTAAATAAGTAAGCAATATTCGTTCACTCTTCAATTGCTGTATATTGCGACGCTTAAACATTTGTTAACCAAATGGATCGACCGCTAGGCTTGTAGACGGTTATTGTGTAAGGTCCTTGAGCAAGTCCTTCACTCACAGTTCAACTCAGCGCCATCGTCTGATGCTTAGTTATTAGATAATAATGCTTGATAAATGCCGAAATAATAATGATGATGTTAATTAAATGTTTGGCAGATAGATCTGGTAATGTGTTTGCCTTGCAACTCTACTTCGATGGTTCTAGTCCAGGTCCGACAAGTGAAATTACGGACAATTAAGGAAAGTTAGTCCGCTCGTTTTATTATTATTGCATTCGAAGCTCTTTAGCCCAATATGCTCCAACATCTGGACTCCCTCTAGTGACTATTGCTGATCTAGGATATCCTGTGTCTCTCTGTCTAACCAGACGAATCTCTGGGTGTCGACCTGAGTACCGCTTGCTTTTGGTGGATGTCTTTACTGCCGATGTTTTGTGCATTAGATACCGGCGATATAGAAGTTCCTAATTAGTAATTAATAATATTCTGAAATCATGCAACAGACGGGCGATTGCCTTCCAATCTAATCTAATCAAGTGACTTCCATAGCGTCGTTATCATAATGCACACGGCATCAGTCGATGGCTGATTGAAGTGAAACCGCAGTCAAAATTATGATTCGTTGGAGAAGTATGGTAGAAATCGTATCGGAATACCTCCTTGCCTTGCCATACCTTACCTTAACTTACCTCACCTCACCTCTCTTAACCTCACCTCATCTCACCTCGTCTCATCTCACCTCGCCTCGCCTCATCTCACCTCACCTTGCCTTACCTTACCTTACTTTGACTTACCTTTCCTTATCTTACCCGTCACATCTCCAGCTATTCGGAGACGGAGTGAAGCGCTCTCAACAGACACGTTTCAGTAACAGCCGAGAGGATCTGACGCAGAACCAACCTGACCAAACAAACCAGCTGCTTGCAAACGAGTAAAGGGGTTACATGCACTAGAAGTCGATAACTGACACTGTTATCAATAAACGTCTTCCTGTCCTTTATTGATAAGTTGTCCAACTTATCAAAGAATCGATGAGAAGAAAACGCAAACAAGAACGACATTCGAAGCTAAATGCACGCTCTTCATGGACACTTGGCACAAACGATTATACAAAAGTCATAACATGCAGTGCGTCATTTCATAATACCTTTAAGTCACTGGTGTTCCGATCGAACTGACTCGACAGTTGAATTACAAATGATTATTAACAACACTGGAATCAATTGCGCATAAACATCGCAACACAAATAGACGGCAGGCTGAAGGATCTACGGCCGACTGTGAAGGCGGCGCTGACTTCAAAGAAGAGGCGGTGAGCAGTTCAAAGTGGCGGCCGTAGAGTCAACTCCAAAGCCTGCGGCTTAGGATCATCGCACATTATCATCTCCAACCACAACAAACTGATCTGCTGCTGGAAGATTAGTGACCCACTGTAGAAGACCGGGTGGAATGCCTGGGTGGCAGTCACAATTAATGTACAGTAGTTTATTACATTTTCTGCAAGTATTGTGACGCCAAATTTGTCACTGCAAACTGTTTGATGTGGGCCTCAATATAGGCCTCTGTCCTCTCTCCGTCTCCCTCCATGCATCGATATAGGCTTAACGATTATCAGTTTGCGTTATTCACACATATACACGCATACTCACATACGCACGCGCACACACACACACCACGCAGGCACGCAGTTTCTATGCGAAGCCGACTGGGCACAAATACACACACACACACACACACACTACGTATATATATATAATATATATATATATATAGCGCATACGTATATATACATATATATCTGGACATTTGTATGACGCCTTCAATGGTGCCCCTGCCTTGGAAGGTATTTCATACTACAGTCCTGTGATCTACAAATGCACTAGAAGTAATTATCCGAAATTCTGTCTTTCTGCGCAAGAGGCTGACCCGCAGAGTCGCGTCAATGAACGATCAAATAAGTAATCGTTGAAGAGGAGTTTGTTTGTTAATCAATTAACTGGACGGCTCTTTCAGTGACAACAGGCGAATGGATTCCATTCGCCTGTTGCCACTGAAAGAGCCGTCCAGTTCAGCTTGCTATAGCAACGAACTTGAAGACCCATACATTCTTCTCGCTGGCCTGTTTCAGCCAGATATTCCCAGAATTAGATCATTACTCTTGTAATTTATGAACTGGGTAACTAGATAGTAATCGTAAGCTCGAGATGTCAACAGCGCTGAAAGAAAGCGAAGTCGCGGGAATCAGCAGCTGGCAGTCAGACAGCTAAGGTGGATGGTGTTTAGAATTGAAGCGGCAAGAAAAGCAGAAGGAAGACGAGGAATCGGGATAGGATTTGTGGAAGAGGAGTGCAACACTCTTGTATATGCGTATTATCAACTAGGGTTCGAGGCTTCAATTGATTGTAGGCCTATTTACTTACCTCTTCCAATCTGCTTATGGTTCTTGATGCTTCACAAAACCCGGCTTCAAGTGCACTTCTGAACTTTAGAAGGAGGGTATTAACAAATTTTAGCTGTTTCGTCGTGTATTAGTTGTGTTTGTTTTTTAGGAATTGTTAATGATTAGTATTAGACATAGCAAATACATCAAAAATATGAGCATATGACCTCTGCTCTTCAATCTTTGCACTGGCTAATTTGGCTTCCTGTTCAGCAAAGGATTCATTTTAAATTGTGGCTTATAGTTTGTAAAACACTGAACTCTGGCCAACTAAAATACTTAAAATCAGCCCTCATTGCACAGATATCAACATTCAACCAAGTCATGTCATTGCCTTTCTCTTGTCATACTTTGGACCAGAACTGTTCTTGGTGAACGAACTTTTCGGTTGCTGGACCTAGGCTCCTAATTTGTGTTCATTCTGCTCAATCGCTTGTTTCATTTCGTTCTCATGTTAAGACTTAACCTTTGTCAAATCGCTTATCCACCGTAGTCTGCCTCTCTGCCTTAGCAAACTGACCTTCTGGATATTTACCTGATTGCGGTTTTGGCTTAGGTGTGTCATCGGTTGATGCCTTTGTGCATTAATCACCGGCGCAATAGAAGTTATTACTTACAGTTTACAGTTCTCTGTCATTTATTTCCATCACATGATCAATGGACATTGTGACTCTTGCTGTGAAAGGCAATGGGAAACCACCTCACTCGTCTCATCCCCAGGTGGTAAAAAAGCAGTTGACCAGCCGTCGGACAGAGAACTCATCATCATGTAGAGAGAAGTTAAAAATTCATGGCAATTTACTAAAAGTTGAAAACGTTAAGACTTTTGTGGACTCGGTCTCCTGATAGACCAGGGAGCCTTGCTGACGCGGACTGAACCCGAAGACAGTACCGGTTAAGTCATCCTGGTACATGTATAATCGTCGTTTGGATCAGCCGCCCTGAGAAACACTCCGGGGTTTCCGTCACAATATTCACCGCTTCCGGCCAGCTAGTTTCTCTTGACACTGGCGCTATATAAATATCCAGTTACAATTACATTGACCTTGTTTTCAGATTACGATAATGAATTTCATCAAAATAGAATACTCGGGGTTTTCGGCTGTGCTTTTGTACGACAAGCTGAGCACGTGAAGTTATTAATCATCACACAATATCGGTTTTGTAAATTGAGGACATACAAAAATACAGAGCGGGAAGGTTGCCAAAAAGAAAACCCCTCTGAAGCACCTGTGGTGTCGTTCTTTGTAAGGTAGACATAGTGTTATGCCTTTATGATTTATTTGAAGAGCCATTTTGCAATAAAATCTTTGAAAATTATCAATTCAATGCCAAATTAGATCATTTAGTAAAGTTTTGTAAGTAAATTTTATAAAGGACAAGTTTTATTCACTTTTAAATGAGAAAATTTGTCTTGGACCCTGCCAAACGTTTGTGGGCATTAATGGCCAACCCTAACCCTTTAGCATGCGTTGCTAACAGGCCGGATATTCATGCGCTTGTAGAAAGACGATGTATTCATTATATATATTTGTTTATTCATCAAAATATTCAAGGTGACATACCGCACCAGAATTTACATGAAATTAATAATATAACAGTAACAAGAGAACGATAATAAACATAAGGGTGATAATAATAATAAGACAGTAATACTTTTATCATTAAGGCAATATCATTCAAGACAAACAACGTGTAACAATTACAAGTGCTAATATATGTTTTTATATAGCATACGTGTTAAAAAGTTTTTATGGTCTTTAACAGGTAAAGAATATTTTTAAAAGTTTTTATGGTCTTTAACAGGTAAAGAATATTTATGAGCTCTTTCTCGCAAATTATATTGTTGTCTTTTTACATCCGGTAGTAAGGGATGTAAGACGTGCATGTCATCATTTATTATGTTATGAAATAGCTTATCATCATGTAATTATACAATGTCGTTAAAAATCGGAAAGGAATCAGGTAAGAAATCCAAACGCTTCATTTTATTAATGAAACCCACAATTTTATCTCTATCAGCAGCACTAGTGAAACCCCACAAAGCAGGGCTAGCATATAAAAGTTTGGCCATAGTAGTAGGTTTAGCAACTTCGTGAAGCACATCTCTAGACATACCATGAGCTCTCAGAATTTTTAATGCATACATAGAAGAACAGGATTTGAGAGTTTCAGAAACATGTAGGTTCATTCTGACAGGCTTTTCTTGAAGTGTAGTGTGTCCACTGGTAAACCCGTACCAGGCAGATTAATTTTTCCTGTAACCATTGCCTCGCCTTTTAAAACCTACATCTGGGTCAGGTCACCAGTTGTAATCTTTAGTTCTAGACTACTGGCATTAAGGTTTTGCTTTTCACTGGTGTTCTTGCAATGTCCTGCCATTAACGCACATATCATACTCGCCTGTCTAATCTTAGAACCCTACAGAAACGCATCGTCAGAATTATATTTAATCTACCCTTCAGAACCAGCACTCGATAGTCCTTTCATAGTCAAGGAATATTGCCTTTTGATTGTATTAATAAAATGCAAATAGGTTTATTTTTGTTTAAACTAAAAAAATAATCTATTTCCTGTGGACTTCTACCAATACTTTTGTATGAATTCAGATGTGCATGGTCACCATACACGATCATCTCACATGTATCATAAACATTCCGTTCACACTCCTAATAGACAGTTTAGTATTATAATTTGTGGACCGTCATTCTGGAATTCTCTGCCAACTGTTCTTACTAGCTTGCCAACATTATACCAGTTTAAAACAAGTCTAAAATCTCATATACTCAATGCACTTAGTTAAGTATTTTTGGTGCTTAGTTAAGTGGTTTTTGTTTTTTTTTTTAGGTTTATGCAATGACATTGATTATAAAAAATTACTTTTTGATTATAAAAATTACTTTATATTTTAGATTATTAATTGTTTTACTCAGTATTATACTGTCACCTATTTGTAATCCATGATGTAAATAGGTGACCTTCGTAGCGGAACTGTTTGTTCCTTTTAGGTCAGCCCATTGGCACCACTCTATGTGACAGACTATAATTGTATTTGTTAATTATTTTTGGTTGTCAATAAATCTCTCTCTCTCTCTCTCGCGCATTCCTAAACTGTGAGTTTTTTCACATTAAATTCTAACATTCAAACGGGTAGGGTTGGTGAAGGATCTTACCCAATTAATTCGTTGAAAAATGAGTCGAGGCCACACGGTCGCTAAAGAAAAACGTGTCCATTTACATTAACGTCGTTTGTGACGTCACAATATATTCCTCAAAATTTGGCGATTTCTTCGTTAGTTTCCACAGCTGGCCGACAAGCAAGATGTCAGGGCGTAGAAAGAGAACTCATGACTGCAGCGAGGGAGGCGCCAAGCGCTTCAGAGGAATGATGAAGCCCTCGATTCGTAGTTTGGCGTGGCGTGGGGGTATTGAGCGCATCTCCGGTGTTGTATACGAAGAGCCACAAGTTTATAACTATTATAATTATAATTTATATTGCATTATAATATAATATATAGTTATAATTGCATAATAATAATTATTTCAATTATCATAATTGTGAATATAATATAATTATAATACAATCTAATGATACAATAATATATTATACAAGAATAATATAATCTTAATAACGCAGTTTGTAGTATTTTGCTGATGATTGTTTATGTCTAATCACACACGATTTAGTAAAGCTCTACTGACAGTCAGTTGCTTTGATGCAGAATCAGCATGTGCTACAGAAGCAGACGATGCAGAATCAGCATGTGCTACAGAAGCAGACGATGCAGAATCAGCATGTGCTACAGAAGCAGACGATGCAGAATCAGCATGTGCTACAGAAGCAGACGATGCAGAATCAGCATGTGCTACAGAAGCAGACGATGCAGAATCAGCATGTGCTACAGAAGCAGACGATGCAGAATCAGCATGTGCTACAGAAGCAGACGATGCAGAATCAGCATGTGCTACAGAAGCAGACGATGCAGAATCAGCATGTGCTACAGAAGCAGACGATGCAGAATCAGCATGTGCTACAGAAGCAGACGATGCAGAATCAGCATGTGCTACAGAAGCAGACGATGCAGAATCAGCATGTGCTACAGAAGCAGATCCACCCGTCTGTGCTATCACCATGACGAGCAGAACGGTAGGCCTAAATTTCTTTACATTTGAATACAAGTCACAAATCTTCTATAAATATAATAACGCAGTTTGTAGTATTTTGCTGATGATGGTTTATGTCTAATCACACACGATTTACTAAGTTCTACTGACAGTCAGTTGCTTTGATACAGAAACAGCAGGAGTCTGTGCTACAGAAACAGCAGGAGTCTGTGCTACAGAAAGAGCAGGAGTCTGTGCTACAGAAAGAGCAGGAGTCTGTGCTACAGAAAGAGCAGGAGTCTGTGCTACAGAAAGAGCAGGAGTCTGTGCTACAGAAACAGCAGGAGTCTGTGCTACAGAAACAGCAGGAGTCTGTGCTACAGAAAGAGCAGGAGTCTGTGCTACAGAAAGAGCAGGAGTCTGTGCTACAGAAAGAGCAGGAGTCTGTGCTACAGAAACAGCAGGAGTCTGTGCTACAGAAACAGCAGGAGTCTGTGCTACAGAAACAGCAGGAGTCTGTGCTACAGAAAGAGCAGGAGTCTGTGCTACAGAAAGAGCAGGAGTCCGTGCTACAGAAACAGATCCAGCCGTCTGTGCTATCAGCATGACGAGCAGAACGGTAGCATCCATCTGCGCTATCAACACGACAAGCAGAACGGTAGCACCCATCTGCGCTATCAACACGACAAGCAGAACGGTAGGCCTAAGTTACTTTGCATTTGAATACAAGTCTCAAATCTTCTATAAATCAGACTTGGCAAATTGCTTGAATAATGCAGTTTCTAACCCAAGAATTGTCCATGCTGTTTCTCTAGTCAAATAGTTTTATTAGCACCTAAGATTAGAGGTTAGATTTGACATGAAGGCAGAGATTTGTGTCTAATGTCAAAAGTAGCGTAGCCCATATGTGGGGACCTGAAATGGCGCAGCGACCGTTCAAATGGGCAGTGGTGGTGAAGGATCTCACCCAATCAATTCATTGACAATCAGTTCATTGACAAAATGAGCGAGAGTTGAGGCCATATGATCACTATAGATAATCGTGTACATTTACAATCTTTACTATTTTTTAAACAAAAGATAAAGTTAGCTTTTCACCAGACAGGCATAATAGCGACAGCGTTGTTTCAGAGATCCCCCCTGGTTGTCTTACTTATCCGTGTAAGAAGGGCTCAGTAGATGTTGTGTTTGTCATTTGCTTTACTATTGTGACTAAGTGAAATCTATGTAGCGACTTAGTCACTGACTAATGCAAAGTGATATCAGAACAAGGATGGATCTTCTCCACTTAAGCAGCTTCAGTGGTGAAGTAAGAGGGAAGTCTTGTGATGTTGTGGCCATTTTAAGTCATATTTAAACATCGGTTTAACCTCTCAGTGCAAGATGATGTTTAGAAATGTCCTATACTTGGAGTTGCTGTTTGAGTTCGGCTCCTCAGTGGAATGGTTCTTCTACACTGTCGGCTTCTTCTGAGGAGATGAAGCTTGTGAAGAAATCTAATATCTATTGCTTTTTCCTTGTAGGTTGCAGACCTGCCACCAGAAGTTATTGAACTAATCTTGCTCAATGCTGTCTGTTCCGAATTGCGAGATGGAAGATATGCACACCGTATTTGGCATCAAAAAGCACAAGAGATCACTGACCGTTTTTCAGGTGTTACCACATTTTGGAAGAATGTGGTAAGGACGAAACATTTTCGGATTCAGCTAAACAATCTGCTGAAGAAAATGGGTTAGTTCATAAAATTAATAAAGTAGCTTCATTTCATACATATGGTTATGATGAGCTGTTTAGAAATCACAATTGTTGTCACTGGATTAGTAGTTCTTTCCAAGCAATGTACTAGTTTTAAAAACACAGGAAAAAACAAAACAGAAATCACAAGGCTTTGGAATCACGATGGATATCTAGCCCTCGAAATCATAAGCTACTCATATGCTGAATCTGGCATTAGCAAAGAATTCCGGTTACCTTTCCGTGGTCATTTCAGACTTGACTTCCGTGAAGGGCCGACCACATATCGTGTGTTTTGAGTAGTATTTGAAACCGTATTAAAGTCTCCCAAGCATACAGCAAGTTTCATTCTGAAGAGAAGTTTGATATCTATGGCTTTTTACTTGTAGATACAAGCTGTCTCTGCTGAGATGCTTGAAGTAATTCTGTTGAACAAGGTTGTTGAGGAAATGAGAACCAACGTTGTTTGCAAAAGATTGCAACACTTGAAGGCCGCTCAAATTATAACCCGATTGGGACAAGTGTGCCACTTTTGGAATGCGTTGGTGCCGACTACACATTTCAACTTATAGCTGGGAAAGCTGCTGAATGGAGTCGGTTAGTATATAAAATTAATAAAGTAACTTCGTTTCATGCATGGGCTTAAGAAGAACATTTGAAATCTCAATTGTTGTCATTGAGTCAGTAGTTTCTTTGCAAACAATGTACTGGTTTTAAAGACACAGCAAAAAACAAAACAGAAATCACAAGGCTTTGGAAACACGATGGATATCTAGCCCCCCCCCCAAACATAAGCTATATATGCGGAATCTAGCATTGGTAAAGAATTCCGATTACCTTTCAGTGTTGTCATTGGAGATCTAACTTCCATAAAGGGCCGACCACATATCATGGGTTTTGAGTATTAAAATTAAAATCTCACGAGCATACAACGATGTCACTTCCTCACTGGCCTCGGTTCTCTGTGCACAGACCACTAAAACCACAACTGAACCAAGCTGATGTCAAATGACACTGACGAAGAATTTACCATTGATGGGTTGCACCTGAACCCCTTCTCTGGCAGCCATTGTAATTGTAATTGTAATCTGACATTTATAAAGCGCCACTTCAAGAATAGACTCATCAGAAGCGCTCCCGACCCGAACCAGTGAGACCACTGGCAAATAATACAGACCATACCAGAGTATCCTGTATGTCCCGATGGTCTTCTCTTCTGAATCAAGCCATCTCACTTCGTAATGGAAACTTCATTGTAACTGGCATGAATAACATCTTCAATCCAGTTCTGACTGAAATTGATATGCATGGAAATGCTGTTGGGAAATACCAATCGGGACTTAGAGGCTACTGCGGTGTCAGCATTGCAGATAATAACAGAAGAGATTTTCATAACCAGTGCATCAAATGTGATCGAGCTGCTAGACAACGAATTTAACCCGTTGGACGTTGCGAGTCCAAAGTTAGTTGGCTACCCAAATCCCGTTCCAAACGAATCCCAGTTTAATCTATCTAGGAACGAATTAATCGGGCTCCATTATGCTTCGGTAATATTTTAAAACCCGACGTATTAAAAGGATTTTTGTAAGCTTCTATTGTAATCATAATAATGTGTGACATTTTGAACCCATTCAAATGGGCAGCGGTTTTAAAGGATCTCACCGGATTAATTCATTGAAAATGAGCAGGGTCGAGGCCATGCGATCCCTGTAGAAAAATATGAATATTTACATTTTATGTTTACTTTGTACTTGTAGATGCGAGACTTGCCAACTGAGATTTTAGAGTTGATACTCCTTCAAGCAACTGTTGCAGAAATATCTTTATTTGCAAGTTTGCCAGACTTAGCTGGCACTCCAAGACTTCTGCGAAGGTCGCTCGGCTGCCAGCGGTGTGTGTACTTTGGAACCGCATTCTCTCAACAACAAAAACCTCAGAGTACAGCTGCAAAGAATCCTGAATGGTACAAATTTCGGGGTTTAGGGACTTAATGCCAAAAGGCAATAGAAACACTTTTCTTATTGCCATTTATAACTTTTAAAAATCAATTTTGAGTGAGACTGACTTGGAAGGGAGTTCTGTTCGCATGCACCTGTCGGAACTTAGTGGATACAGTGGATCCAGTTTTGCTGACAACTACAGTAGAATACTGAAAAAATCCAGTCAATATGACCTAACTTTAAGACGAAGAATTGAATCCTTTGGACATTACAACTACGAACTTACAAGGTTACCCTTTGCCTGTACCGAAATGCATTATAATCCATCTAGGAATGAGTTGCCCAAGCTTCATTACACCTCTGTAACTTTATTAAATTCGACGGAGGATTCAAAAGAATGTTTGCACTCAGTCAACATGAACTCCTTCATCTAGGCTGAAAACAATGAAGTGGTTAGCATACATCCTTAGCTGCCTTCGCTGTTAGCTTAATGGACTGCTCTTTTCTTTTGTAGTTTGTATTTATGCATATCTCTGTGGCGGACAGGCCACAAGGGTTTAAACGTAAAATTAAATATATAATATTTTACTTAAATAATATTGTAATTTGTATAATACATGGTTTTATATTTAACTGGTTTTATACTTTTGTTCGTTTCTTATATTTGAACGATTTATTGCTTTAATTCAATTCAAAATAAATAATTTCTTGTTTCTTTGCTACCCTTCTCCTTGCTCCATCAAAAGCACGCCTCTGTCTAATTCAGAAACCGTCTCTACGGATCGAATTTCAGGTTACGGGACCATCCTGTTGCGAGGTGGAGAGACGGACTACTATAAACAGCAAGGGATGAGAGGTTGTATGACATTCAGGGAACGACATGCCCGAATTACTCCTTCCTTGCCGAAATTCAGATGGTGGAAATACTTAGCAGGAAGATACAGCGGGTCTTGGCGAGCACTCGCGAGTTTTATGGATAAATTTAATATATTTGTCATATTTGGTGCCCTTAGTGGACCAAAGCTTTGTTGTAAGTAAGTAAGTAAGCAATACATGTGTTAACACGCCATATGTCTATCGGCTGAGCGAGGAATCATGGACGTGGGTGGGTCAAAGCAGTCGGACAACAAAACCAAGACGATACAAATAAGTCTTAATACGCTTTACGCATATGTTTAAAGAGATATTGGTGTCAGTAATGTAAACAGAGAGACTACTTCAAATGGCTGGTGCATAATTGCTGAATCCATTTCGGGAGAATTCAAACGGACAGTTTCTGATGTCAGGGAGAGACAAACGGTTTAGTGTAGATTGTTGGTGGTCGGAGTCAATGTGATCGAGCGCTATGTACAGTTAGGTCATCGGCATACTTACTGTGGTTGTAATTTTAACTTATACCTTCTAACGCATATAACGGTGTCAATGCACGAGATATCAATAGACTTCGCACCTAAGGCAAGCCGCAATCAGGTCAGTATCCAGGAGGTCAGTCCTGTGATGGATAAACTGATAACGAAATGACACAAGCGACTGAGCAGAACGAACCGGAAGATCGTTTCAAAATTTAGGTCCAGCAACTGAAAAGCCCGTCCGCCAAGAACAGTTGTAGTTTTAAGTATGACCACGAAAAAACAATCAGTCGACCTTAAAGAATAATGACGAGTCTGGAAAATATGGTCTGCTTTTAAGTATTGTGGTTGGCCAGAGGTCAATGTTTACT
Source organism: Norana najaformis (assembly GCA_964023275.1). Classification (NCBI taxonomy): domain Eukaryota; kingdom Metazoa; phylum Annelida; class Clitellata; order Crassiclitellata; family Hormogastridae; genus Norana; species Norana najaformis. The sequence continues at coordinate 373,856 of OZ029923.1, forward strand.
CAACTATTAGTCCTAATTTGAAATAAATCCTTTGCTGAACTGGAAGCTAATGCAAGGATTTAAGCACAGAGGTTCTATGCTCATATTTTGAGGTGTTTCCTATGGCTCTAGCCAAGGAGTTCTGAACTCTGGAGTTTCTGCATGTTTTAGCTTTGTGATACCAGCAAGAGTTATAGTTGTCAAGGCGACCGGAGACCACTGAATTTGCCAAGGAGATTCTAAAAGACATGGGGACATCACGCCTAATTCTACTGTCACAAATATACAAGTATGACGACTTACAAACTGGTGGTGACTGATGCTGTGCGCGGAACTGACACCTGCGACTAGAGCCACATGCGGCGTGAAGAGAATCCAGCCAAGGACCTACCCTTGTGGGACTCCGTATGCGCAGATAGACGACTCCGACCTTGATGGTCCAGTGTTGACCGGTCCGTCAGGTAACTGCAGATCCAATCCAGCTCAGCACCGCTAATACCGAACGTCTTCTGGAGTCTCTCGATGGGTATTGATTTGTCGATCGTATCGAAGGCAGCAGAGGTCGAGGCCGATAAGTAGAGTGGGTTGATGTCGTCCGGAAGCGATGTAAACATCATCAAGTATCTTCAGTGAGGCCGTTTCAGTCGAGTGATGCCCAGGTTAAGTTGACTGATGATTGTTAAAATTACAGGTTCTGCTGACGCGAGGCAAGAGACGAGCCAAGAAGATATGTTCAACAATTTTTGACATTGTATATAAGTTTGAAACTGGCCTATAGTTGGAAGGATCATCCGAATCAAGATCTTCCTTCTTCAGCAGAGGTGTAACAGAGGCAGATCTGTAGCACACTGGAAACAGTGTGATGCTGAAAAAGGAATTGTAGAGACGAACGATGGTTGGAGTAAACACGTCCGCACGCGACTTTAACAGAGACGATGGAAACGCATCCATCTGAGGTGATTTTCCCAGTAAGGAAGAATAGTTTGAAGATTTCCACACCATCAGACCAACTGGTCTGAGCTTGTCGAGGTGCGTACCGACAAGGTACCGACCGTACCTGATGCAAGAGGTTCCATGGAATGCCCGGACAGTTGCCTGCTAATCGATACCTTTCTTGACTTCATCTTGTTGATGGAGAAGTCTGAGAACGTGGCACAGCGTTTCTGGCATTTTTCAGTCGGTAACACCTCACACGGCCCTGTGGAATGCAGCACATCCTTCACTGCTGACCAGTGTTGACGAGATCCTTTAGGCTTTTCCGATATGGCGTTACTGTAATGTTGTCGCCATGATTCGTTGATGCGATTTTTGGCCTTCCGGTATGGAGACTGATACGCGCGGCGGACAAGTTCATCGTCGGTTGGCTTTCATCGCTTTCACGGCGTCTGCGAAGTCGTTTTTCATCTAGAGCTTCTGGAGACATCCAACAATTGATCTTCTTTCGTCAACACTTCTCGAGTTTGCTCAGCAGAGCCAATTGGTACAGGATATCGGTGACAACTTTGTCGATCTGATTATCAAAGCCTTCAGAAGTGTCATCAGGAGCCAAAAACAGTGACGAGTTAATCAACGGTTGTTGGAGAAGTCAAGGTTTTCAGCTTCCGGTAGATTATCGTAATCTGTTACCTCCTGTTGAGGAATCGTGCATCCGTCCACTTCTCCAGACTGCTGTTGGACAATTCGTGGCTACAGCAGATCTGTACATTCATGATCGATGTTGAATTCACCACTGTAACGGTCAACAAATGATTGGAAAAGTATATACTGAACGGCTCAGCCATAGATTTCTAGAATTACGCAACTACAGGTCCAATTTGCAGTTAGAGGCTTTATTTACATTTTGAGGCTCAATTTGCAGTTAGAAGCTTAATTTACATTTTGAGGTTCAATTTGCAGTTAGAAGCTTAATTATTACAGGCTTAATTTACATTTAGAGGCTTAACTGTCTAGAATTATCTAGACGCCTATGGCTAAGCGCAGCGTAAAAACGACATACATCAGACCATAGATATAATAACACTGGATACAGCATACAGCCCGATTTCTATGCTATGCGGTGAAGCCGACATCTCTCTATGTTAATGACGTCATGGGGGGCAGAAAGCTGAGCTTTACACGGTAGTGATGGGCGCTGTAGAGGAAAGTTGAACGTTGTTTATCGGAACCAAATTCGTTACTTGGAGCATAAATTTTTGCAAAATGACTAAATCTGTGAGATGAAAGAATAAGGTCAAGTCCCCGTTGCGTACATTTGCCCTCACTTTGCATGTTCATTCAGCAAAGGCCTGCGAATATGCGAGGAAAACTTTTAAGACATGGCTCCCAGACCAAAATACATTGACGGGTTGGTTTAGCAGTATGAAAGTCCAACCTGGTTTCATAAAGCGGACTTCAAAATGCCAGCAACAGGACAATAATGAAATTTTCTGTGGTCTTCTAATGGACGAAAAGTCTGTACGGAAACATGTTAAATGGGATGGTCACAGATCATATGGATTTGTTGATTATGGAACTGGTTTTGATGATGTCTGCGCTGGAGTTGCTAAGGAAGCTTTTCTTCTGATGCTGGTTGCTGTCAATAGACGCTAGAAATTACCAGTTGGATATTTAACTCTTGGCCTATGTGCTAAGGAGAAAGCAAACATGATTAATTAAAACCTATCATCAAATCTGTTGATGTTGAAAATTTTGGGTTTGCAGACCTGTTTAATGTCCATAATATGAAGACTTGGTTCCCTCATCCAGGCAATGATCAACCAATTAATTTGATTATTGATTCTTATGTTGATGTCAGGGTTCACCATATCAGAAGCACAGAAATAATTCAACTCCAAAGGACCCCAGGTTGAAACAGTTTCACAAAACTTATCCTTTTTAAGTTCATTAAAGTAGGTTCATTAAATCAGGCATAAGTTCAACTACATAAGTAGACTTGGTGAACAATGGTTTTCTACATCATTGCAATAAAGATGCATAAGTCCAGTTATATTTCATTTACTAAAAAATTATTTTTTTAAGATACAGTTAATTTTGTATATCATCTCATGAGCGCAAATAAATGATTTATATGCTGAAAAGTACAGAGATATAAATAGGGCTACAGTGACTGCACGGTTCCAGCATTCCATGAGCAACGTCATATGTAAGACATCTGACATAGGTTATTTGAAGCATATGTTACAATGTTACCATAATTCCATATCATATGCAGGAAATATGAAGCTTGTCTGGGAATATTGTTGTATGGCTACATATGTCCTACATGTAATATATGATGCTGCATGCCGATTTGACACAAATTCATAATTTAAAAAATCATATTATTAAAATTAGTTTATTATATGGGAATAGTACCATATGGGCCCAAATAGGTTGTCCATGCCTATGGCAGGGCAAATAAAAAATTCACAACTTTATGAAAATCACTGTAATATAAACTTTGCTGTAGACACTTAATTCTTTCTATTCATTTTCACCATTCCACCTTCAAATCTCTCGTGCCCGAACTCACCTAAAACTGGATTCCTACTTGTTGGCCTACACGACCACCTCAAGAAATTCCTGATCCTTCAGTCTCCCTCAGCCTGGATTCTGCTTCCACCCACACCGTTAACACTAACTCTCCTGTCTGCAATATAGGTGTAATATTCTACCAACACCTCACCTTTTCTGATCATAACACCCATCTTCCCATTCTTACTTTATGCATATCCGTGACCTTTGCAGAATGTAAATGGTATTTGTAAGTCATCATACATGTATATTCGTGACATGCCCAGAATTAGGCATTATGTCCCTATGTCTTCCAGAATATCCTTAGCTAACGCACTGGTCTCCAGTCGCCTTGACTATTGTAGCTCAATTCTTGTTGGTATCACTACAAGTCAAACATGCAGATACTCCAAAGAGTTCAGAACTCCTTGGCTAGAGCCATAACAAATACTTCAAAATATAAGCATATAACCCGTGTGCTTAAATCTTTGCATTGGCTTCCTGTTCAGCAAAGGATCTCAAATTAGGACTTACAGTCTATAAAACATTGAACTACGGCCAACCACATTACTTAAAATCAGTTCTTATTCCCCAGACTTACCATTACTCTGCAAGGTCATCTGATAGTCTTTCTCTGGTCATACCTTGGACTAGAACTGTTCTGGGTAAATGAGCATTTTCGGTTGGTGGACCAAAATTCTGGGACTCCCTCCCTGTGTCTGTTCATTCTGCTCAGTCGCTTCTACCATTTCGTTCTCAATTTAAAACTTGCCTGTTTCAAATTGCTTATCCACCATAGACTGCCTCTCTGTCTTGCAGACTGACCTTCTGGATATCGACCTGATTGTGGCTTGGTTTTGGTGTGCCATCGGTTGATGCCTTGTGCATTAGACACTGGCGCATTAGAAGTTGCTAATTGTTATTATTAATTCGTCCAAAGTTTGACTTCAAAACTGCATGTCCACCAATTGCCACATCCACATTCCATGCAAAACTAGACTACTGCAATTCACTTTTCCTCACTAGAGTAACCACTCAAATAAACCGCCTTCAAGCTATCCAAAATGCTCTTGCTCGTGCTGTCACCTAAACTTCCAAACCCTACCACATCACTCCTCAAATCATGTCACTGGCTTAAAAATACAGTACCTGAACGCACAGTATAAAGTGCTGTTGCTTACCTAAAAGTCTAAAACACAATTCAATTTTCCCAACCCTCAGGACTATTTTCATCAGTTATTTACAATCCAACCACTCTGTTCAACCCGATCCTCTTCTGTCCTAAAATTTCTTCCCCCGTGGCTTCGTCCTTAAAATTTGGAAATTGCTATATAGCCGTAGCTGCTCCACTCCTCTGGCATAAACTCCCGCCAGAATTACGACAATTAACTGATCCATCATACTAGCTCACCAACACTTCATCTCTGGCAATTTCTGGATTGGTCTTTCACTCAAAACTGAAAACATTACTTTTCCAAAAATCCTATCCTGACTCTGATACCCTCTGCCTGCCTGCCTGCCTGCCTGCCTGCCTGCCTGCCTGCCTGCCTGCCTGCCTGCCTGCCTGCCTGCCTGCCTGTCTGCCTGCCTGCCTGCCTGTCTGTCTGTCTGTCTGTCTGTCTGTCTGTCTGTCTGTCTGTCTGTCTGTCTGTCTGTCTGTCTGTCTGTCTACTCCAATCCGAAACATCTTCCACCTAACTGTTTACCCGCCCGGCTCATGGATCTGACAATTCTAGTTGTATATTTTTATTATAATTTTAAAAGCCTCATTATGGTCATTTTCCGCGATTAGCCAAAACATATTGCATTATTAAACTTATCCGTTAAAATATTTGTGTACATAAATGTCTCTGTAAAGACGATTCACAAACACGAACTTGCAGTTCTTTCATGCATTTCTACCGTACACGGCTGCTTTCTGCCCCCCATGACGTCACTGACTAGAATTAGATGTTGGCTTCACAAATCTGGTCGTATGCTGTATCCAGTGTTATTATATCTATGCATCAGACGTTGAGCAAAGCGTTGCTAGATAACCACATTATGACGTTGCAACTGTCTTACCGGAGTAGCTGGTGAAGTTTAATTCCGTCCAAAATTGCAAACTCACTTCTTTGAAAATTAAATCTTTCAAGAACGCTAGCCAATCCTTGAACTACAATATCGATAATCCAATTCCTGACAAAGTAAGGAAGCCGATGGTACCAAAATCTCATTCTAACGGAGCGCCAAAACTTCGAAATAATTAAAACTTACGGACAGGCAAATCAAGTAAATCAAACGACTAGCTGGTTGATGACGTCACGTAACCATAAACGTTATATTTAATTCAAGAGACTCCAAATGATTTTTGTTTCTTCACACTCTTTCATAAAGTTCAAATGACACATGAATTTGCTCTATTTTTACTGTAATTTTGATGTACATGCACTTTTAAACAGATGTAATTGTAACTTAGTGTTTTGGCTGCCATCGGACTATATTTCAACATACTAGGCAATTAATCGTGCGCGTCCTGCAATTTCAAGCCAAGCATTTATTTCAAAACATATGTCATTAACAAATCTTGTTCTGATTCCCCTTCTCACCTTTTCTTTCTCGCATACCTTACTCACCTATTTTGTTTTTGACTGTGTATAGGCAGCATGGTTCCCACGACTTAGCTGTTTTGGCGCTGAAGAAATCCTGAGATTTTCATTACTATTCTGCACTCATTCACAGACGATTCATGTCTGCTTGCCATTGGTAGAATCGCAGGCAGGGATAAACACACAATTATATACATAACCTACCGAACAAACAAAGGTAGACGTGCAGTTTAAATAGGTGACCCTACTAAGTGGGATTGAGTTCCCTTGTGGATCTGCCCTTTGTATCTCGGAAGTACTTTCTATACAGATCAGATGTGACGAACAACAGACGAACGCCGACGTTTTCTTGCCATTTTATTGGTTCGTAAAATCTTTCCTATGCCTACGCAGATTTTTCCCGACAGTACGACCCAGAGTCGAACTGAGGCCTACATTTACAGCAACAGTAATGCTATTCAAAATGGAAGATCATACAGCCACATGTGTATGGACACGTGTCCTGAATTCCCTGAGGAAAGGGCAGACGAAATTTGAGAAAAACTGAAAACAGTACTTTTCCAAAAATCTTATACTGATTCTTCCTCTTCTTCTTGTCTCTCTTCTCACATCAATTTCAAGCACCATCCACCGTAGCCATCCGATTGTCTGCCTGCCTGACTCCTGGACCTTGACCTGGAACCGAAACCATTTTGCTTAGCGATTTAGTTTTATCTGAGCGCCTGTGAATAAGCTGATTCCTGCGACTTGGCTTTCGTTAGGCGCTGTAGAAATCTTGAGATTACGGTTACGACTGAGCAGTGGCATGATTGACGACACTGATGTTCAGCATCTAAGGGCTGTCTCAATGAACTGCGTTAACGACGTTGCTGACTGGATGAAATGCAATCCGCTCCAGCTGAATTCATCCAAGTCAGAATTTCTCTGGTGTTCGTCTTCACGTAGAGTGGACAAATTAAACACTAGCCCTTTCTTCATTGGTGAATGTGCTGTCGAGCCAGCGACTGATGTTCGTGATCTTGGTCTCCTACTTAAAAGAGACCTCTCGATGTCATCGCACATTACAGGACTTGTAAGGACCAGCTTCGCCATCCTGAGACAGCTGAGATCTGTCTCTCGGTCCCTCACAAAAGACGTCACTCGCCTACTTGTACAAAGTCTGGTCTCCTTGTGTACAGTTGTCTGAACAACTGCGCACCACGCTATCTTGCAGACAGCATCAGGCCACTCACTATCTGATGACCCCAACCGACAGCGACTGCGATCATCAAGGTCCGCCAATGTATTTGTACCGGCAACTAAGACTATAATGGGTGATGGGGCCTTTCGGGTTGCTGGTCCGCGCGCCTGGAACAGTCTTCCGGCATCCATTCGGGAGTCCAAAAGTGTCAACCTCTTTAAAAAAAACAGCTGAAATTGTATTTGATGCATAACTCTTAGTTCTTGGGCTGACTTTTGACTTTGTAAACCACCCTAGAAGTAGCCTGCTACTTACGATGCTATACAAATTGTCGTCATTACATTGCAGCATGAAAACGACAAATTGTGGTAACATTAAGACTTGGCATGGTGGCAAAGCAAGTAAAGCAAATGTGGCGTTTCTTCGGTCGGGCTAACTGTCCACGGGGTGAAGGTACTCTAGCCCAGTTCTACGCTCAGAGCCACCCGCCTCACTGCCCATTGTATTTTTTACTGTAGAATGGCCTCTCCGTATCGTCTCTGCCTGTATTGTTCGTTCTCTCTAAGGAAGTTTCAGGATGGGCCGCTTCCTTAAGTGAATAAACACTGCAACACTCGGTCTAGGGATCCGACTCTGCCTCTTCCGCGGTCTCCGGATGGGCACCGTTCTGAGGATGGCCTTTCCTCAGAACAGGGTTCGTTCCTTTACCGGCAATAGTATTACCCTTTCTGCGTGACGACTTTCTCGTAACCACCATTCTACATCTTGTAACTCGCCCGCTACCGCCAATATTCATAGACACCAGTCGTTTTCTCGGTTCCGGGATCAGGGACGCCTTACGACGAGCCTCCGCGTCTTTCCGCCCTAGGCAGATGGATATGGGCGACGTATCTTCCCGCTATCACCTGTTTCTCGCTCCATCTCCGTGGACTTCCGGAGTAAATTTCCATACCAGGTCTCTGTTGGCAATTGTCGACCAACAGCGCTTCATGGGATAGGATACCCCTATGTAACATTCAAGAGAAAGTCTCCTCTCTGACCTTCTGTATAACACACGGACCTTCGTACCAACCTACGCACGAGGGGCCCTTCCCCGCACTTCAGTCAGTCCTCTTATCAGTATGTGGGGCGACCAGCAAATAGAGGAGTCGGTATCTTCCGTGTCGACTACGGTGTTATCGGGGTAATCGACCCGGACTATGATGTACCGTTTGTTTCCGGTCCCTTACGTACCGGGACCTTACTTGGTCTGCGTTGGTATCCGCGGCGTCTTCCCCGTATCTCTTCCTGCCGTCTAAATATTGACCGGGAGAACCGCGGCCGCGTCTTTCCCGAGTTTCGCACAACCCGTTATTTTCCACCTATCGTGACTTGCTCAGACGTCTCGCGACTTCCTAACAGGGTGGGCCGCAGCCCTGGTGGATCAACGCAGCCAGTCAGATATCAGACAGATTGGTTTGTTTTGGTTGCGACTTCCTCAGGAGCGCACGGACAAGCTTTCTATTACGGCACCGGTTATCTCTTACGGCAAATGCTACCCACTTGGGTTCACACAGACCTGTCTTTCCCCGAGCTTCGCCCAGCCTTTGTCTCCCAACTGTCGTGACTTGCTCAGACCGTCTCGCGACTTCCTAACAGGGTGGACCTGGACCAATGGAGCCAGTCAGAAATCAGACAGATTGGTTCGTAACGGCTGCGACGTTCTCAGGAGCGCACTGACCAGATTTTCTTGTACCGGGTCTATGGGGTAGCTTCCTTAACTTTCCCACTCGTTTTTACACAGACCTGTTATATCTGATACTTGCGGACTACTGGGGTAGGCCCGATGTCCCCATTTACTTGACACAGACCGTGATTTATTTCTCACGAACGGGGTCTTTCCCCGGGTCTGTCCAACCTCAACGTCCACCATCTTGGCTCGGACCGCCTCGCGATCTACGGCAGAGTGGTCCCTCGCTCTACCGGATCCGCGCCGTTTGCCCGAAACCAGACAGTGATTGTCTCGGTCGTCCCGCCGGCAGCGCACAGATTAGTCCTTTTCCCGGACTTTCCCGTCGGTACATTTGTATCGTAACCTGGACCGTATCGAACACGGGCTTACCCGGACGTCACCCTCGTCCGTATAGGAATCCGCTCAAAAACACTCCGACTCGTACCCGTGAAGGCTCGCGACCATCCTTCACTCTGTTTTCAGAAGGCCCGCATCGTTCCTTCTTCACTGTCGTATATGTGAAGGCACGCTAACATCCTTCACGACTATAGCAAAGCACCACACGACACCTCTTATGCAACCCCTTTGCACACTGTCTTGCTTATATAGTGGCACGCTTAATAAAACGTAAATGGTGTCTAACAGTAACCGATAACCTGCCTTAAAACAAACATTTAAGGATCTAAAAATTTCAACAATTTGCGCTTTACTTTACTAAAATTACACTAAGAATTTTCCACGACCTAATTATTAAGCTATTCTTAGATTTAGCTTAAATTTAATAAAACTTAATTTCCAAAAATCCTCTGCAGTTACCGTTTACACAAGCGTAGCACTCAGCGGCTACCTAAAGCGCATCTTAGCTACTCCTACCTCTTTCCCGGCCGACTCGCCTTCTGGCCGATCCGCCACACAAAGCTATCACCAAAACCCCAAACATCTTCACATCGCTCCTATTCTTAAATCATGTCACTGCCGTAATAGAGCTTAACGAATAGACGTCAGAGTCCTATTACTTACCTACAACGCACTTCCATACTCTCAACCATCTTATCTTCGTCAATTATTTACAATCCAACCACACGGCTCAATTCGATCCTCTTCAGCCCTAGCTTTTTCTGATTAGATTTCAAAGGGCAGTCTCCCTCGTACCAGAACACTGCTGGTTTCTAGGGCGTTCTCGGTTTCTGATCCACGGCTTTGGAATTCGCTACCAAATTATTATCTTTTCATTGTGTCAGTTTTGTGACAGAATGAATGGACTCCTGTGTTTCAATTTGCTTACTCACCATAGACGAACTTATAGTTTCTCTGACCCATAAGAATTCGATCTGGCTTCTCCAATTGGTTATGATTTTGTCACGATTTCTCTTGAAGCGACCATCGAACGATGCGTTAGAAATTATCTTAAGGTCTTTAGATTAGAATGGACTAAAATTAGACTTAGGCAAACAATTACTCCAAAGATCTACCAAGTTAGTTCCGTTAAGATGCCATTGATTTTATTGATTATCCAGCAGTTGGTCAAAGATTAGAGAATAATGAACTGGTTAAACAAAACTTACATCTGCTGAAAGTCAAATGGTCCAACTCCTAATGTTCTCGAACAAATTAACCCAAATGCATAATTCTGTAATCATGGACAATATCGCACAAATTAAGAAAAGTTTTGAAGATTTGCATTCAAATCTCTGACTAAATCAATACAATTTTTCTTTGCATCGGCTGACACAACCCGGATTGTTGACGATACCAGCAAAAATCGGTGGTCGGCTCCTTACATGAAAAAGAGCGAAGAAAAATGGACTTTGCGCTTTGAAACTCGGAGTATCTGCACTGACAGAGGGAACTGGCCCGAACTCAGGAACAGGAGGATCAAAGCTGACTTCCGTTGCTTGGAAGGCCATCGTATTGTATAATCTGGACGACTGTTGATCGAAAGCCTGAGCCAAAGCGTTTCCTTTCAGTTTCATCTTCAAATCAACATTCGCAGAAACCTTGAAAAGTGGAATGCTCACAAACATGTACTTTCTTGTATACATAAACCCATTGAGATTCATACCTCGAACATTATTCCATAGATCTTCCGATGAACTGCACTTCTTTTCGTCAGACGGTATCACGAAAATCAGGTTGAAGTCCTGCTTGTAAGGCAAACGAATCACTCGACCAGTGCATCCCTTTAGCTCCAAATACTTGAATTCGGCGTAATCGAATTTTGCGACACTTCGCGCGGCTTTAACACTCGTTGACGTCGTTTCAGAGAAAGCAAAAGTAACAGTTTCAATCCAATTAAATTCCGTAATTGATTTGATGTTCCAAGTGGCCAACGTGAGGATTGCGAAAGGCGCCTTCTCAGCAAAAATGATTGGATATGCGCAGTGCATGACTCCGCAAGTGACACCCATTTTGCTTTCTTTAACTGCAGAGGATAGTCTCTGAGGTTTCGCCAGTAGATTATCCCTATTATTAACAATTAGTTGGAAACGATCATTTGAATCAAAAAGCGAACTGTAGTTGTATCCAGTGAGCATTCGTTTATTCATCTCTTCCAGTTCTCCATAGTAGATGGTCTTGAAACGCATTTCATTGGGTGTCTGACTTCTGTCAGCTCTTCTCAGATCGATATGAAATGTCTCGTATAGTGGAAGTGACTGCCGAACTTGTTCCTTGGTTTCTTTGTCCAACATTTTGTTGATAAAATTAATATCTATCGCAGATGGAATTGTAAAGATCAGAACGTTGGATTCATTTTGAATATCAGCCACAAAGCCCTTCCATAAAAAGTCTAAGACAACTTGTAAGGTACTATTGTAACATTTTCCCATACAATCCACGTACGGAGAGGGAGACGAATAAGCAGAGGTCATAAATAGACCAAACGTCGCTACGAGGAGCCCAAGACGACTAACCATTTTCCTAAATCCAAAGGCAAAAATACCAGAACGTTTGAATTTTTGCGATTTCAATAGTCATATGATGCGATTTCATTTGTCTTTTCAAGGCACAAGTCTGCGACAAAATGCAATATTTCGGCGAAAGACAGATGTTTCATGCCTTTATGTTTAATTTATTCTTAAACTAAATTACTGATGAAGCAGTCGTGATAAAAGTGGAAAGACGAGAGTTCATCACCGACAGCTAGGATCTTTTATTTCTGACTACTGCTCAGTTAACAATTCCTTTCACTGGAGTACATAGCATTTATTTACAATTGAACAGGATAAAGAAAAAGTAGTCGCTGCATGTCCAAGTCCAACAGCATTCATGATGTATTAATAATAATAATAATAATAATAATAATAATAATAATAATAATAATAATAATAATAATAATAATATTTATAATAAAAATGATAGTAAAATTGTTCCAGTAGTCATTCTGTTGCAGTCGAAACCGCTGGAAGCTGGCACATCGAGTCATATGAGTTCATGCAACACGTGGGGATCAAGATATCATCAGCACAGATGATCCGCGCGAGGCTAGCCATCTGCGCCAGCATCTATCAGTTGCCCTTCAAATAATAAACTCACTCTCCGTCTTGGACACCTCGGCTTGGAACAACGAGGAGGCAGATGGCAGCCAAAGCCTAAGTAACAGTTTATAGGGCCCAATAACTGTTAACAAACAATAGGTTGTGCAAATGTTAACCTAGGGCAGAATCGATATTTTGCTGAACATTCGTTTACTTCAATGGAATGTTATTATTTACCTACAGTCTGTTTGAATTGTTGAAATCGGCAAATAATAATTATTATTATGTCACAAAACTGTGACAATTATTACTATTTAAACAATAATAATATTATTATTAATATTATTGATATTAATAATAATATTATTAATATTATTTATATTAATAATAATAAGATTAATTAACCTGCCGGACATAATAAGATTTGAATCAAAGCAAATGTCGCCAACTGCTCCGAAAGGAGCAGTAGGTAACTCGCATTTCTCACACAAGTAGAAATCTATTCACAACGATCATACAGATATGTTGCAGAAGAAAGTCGATCGCTTCTGACTGGTCTTCCCTTGAATCGACACTAAGTAAATTTCCTATTACAATTGCCAAAAAAACACAAATAAAACTTAACACTTGACTCACGATTCGTTGTCGGAGCAGACAAAAAGAAGCAAAGGCGAATCGGAATTTTATAACTGACGGATTATACTGTAATGATTGGAGGACGAGGAGAATGAACTTAGTGGCTATCGCTGAGTCTTCTCACGACCAAAGCGAGAAATTATGCAGGTTTTATTTCAATCCTTAAGATACAGTCATTCATTTTTGACATGAGGATCGAACTCCAGCATTTTGCGTTGCACTAAAACACTTGAACTTAGGTAATTGCGTTCAACCAATGCTTGTAATGAGATGTTTTCATTGAATCTCTCATGCATTCGGGTGTGCATTGCTGATTTCCATGGTTGAAGATTGCCTTTAACTTCGGTTCGATTTCAGGTGTATTATTTGAAATCAAGAATTTATAGTAAAATCGTGGAAGTCACAAGTAACAGATTTCTGGATGTTGGATTGACGTTGGTGTGTTTTCGCTTCAACCGACAGACCCTAAAACCTGCAAGACCACGATCTAAGCAAAATTGCAACGCAGGAGGTTCTTTCTATTAGACCTGTGGAATGGGTTGGATGACGGTACTGTCTCAGTGGACGCAACCCCTGCTTTTGAGTAGAAGCATGGAAGGATTAGATGTTATACACTCCCCGTTGACTTGCGGTTGCTCTACCAAAGATTGCATGTCTTCTGAACCATTTCAACCCTTGTTATGCTATGCTATGTTAATGCTATCTAATCTAATAACTTCTATAGCGCTGTTCTCATAATGCCTAAGGCAACAATCGATGGTCGCTTCGAGTGAAATAATGCTAGTAGAGGCATGTAGTAAGTGAACTTTTTCTTTACCTTACCTGCTTTTACAAATACATTGACTGCTGATGACTTTGGAATCTGGAGTCGTGTTCGGTGGTTTCTTTGGCGGTTCGAAAGGGTCCAAATGTCGCTCAGAGGAACCCAAGACTTTCCATTTCCCTGGATTTAACGAGCGATATCCAAGAGCACGACGAAGGTATGACCTGGGAGTCGTATGTGACCACACAGCTTTAAGAAATAGCTTCAGATGTCGATGAAATCTGAACTTATCTGATGATTTCTAAAGCCCCGTTATCATAATTTCCAAGGTATCAGTCAATGGTCGCTTGAAGTCATAATCCGTTGGAGAAGCCAGATCGAATTTCGATGAGTCAGAGAAGCCAGAAGCCAGGCTAAGGTGGGTAATCAAGTTGAAACAGATGCACCTTAAGTTTAGATCTAAATGAGATCAAAATATATTTGAATGGGAGATGGCCTCGACCTTGGCTTATCTTATCGATTACAGGGGGGGGGGGGGGCGAACGAAGGAAACAGCGAAGCAATAGGATGAAACTAACATGATCATACGTTTCCGTAAAACTTTGCATCCTGAATCTCTTTCTGCAACCTAGTGTGAATCTGAGGTGTAGTTTATAGAAAGAAAATCAACTAGGCTTTTGACTCGATTGACTTAAAACAAATGTCATCCGATTCAATGGACAGTAAAGCCAAGTCTTTGGTGATCAGCTGCCGGAATAAACTTCCAAGCAATGAAACTCGAGTTACATTAAAACTTTTGATGGACGAAATGAGACTTATTATTATTATTATTATTAATATTAATATTATTATTATTATCATCATCATTATTATTATTATTGTTGTTGTTGTTGTTATTATTATTATTATTATTATTATTATTATTATTATTATTATTATTATTATTATTATTACTGTCCGTTTCTCTGTTTCTGTCTCTTCCTACCAATCTCTCTCTTTCTCTCTCTTTCTCAATCAATCTATCTATCTTTCTTTCTTTCTATCTATCTATCTATCTATCTATCTATCTATCTATCTGTCTGTCTATCTATCTATCTGTCTGTCTGTCTGTCTGTCTGTCTATCTATCTATCAATCTATCTATCTATGCATCTATCTATCTCTCTCTATCTATCTGTTTGTCTACCTATATGTCTGTCTATCTGTCTATCTATCTATCTACCTATCTTCCTATCTATCTATCTATTTATTTATCTCTGTCTCTCTCTTCTCTCCGTTGCTTTCTCTACTATTTGTGACTACCAGTCTCTCTGTCTACGTCTCTATCCTTCTCTGTCTCTCTCTCTGTTTTCCTGTATCTCTCTTTGTCTGTCTCTCCATCTGTAGTTCTCTGTCTCTTCACCTTTCGTTTTGATCTCATAGTCACCCTTCGGAGCATTCTTATCAACTTGTGGGATGATCAGTGATTAATAAGGGGCGTTTTATCTCGGATTTTATTGTTTCTCTTTCATTTCCCAAAAATCATTTCCAAAAATAAACAAAGCATTTTTCCGTACAACTGCATGGCTGTCTCGTACTAACAATCACCTGAATTTTACATCGAAATGAGCGCTTCGTTATGTCGATCTGTTGTGTCTAACGAACAGGTCGGACTTATAATTGAAAGGTGAGGTCAAATTCAAAGTGCAGACATGCAGACTAGACATGCGCTTTTCGACATGATTATAATATAGCCGACCATGGGTTCATATCACCTCCAGTTGACTTCACATAATTCATATTATCATGTAATGTAATTGTACTTAATAATCAATTTCTCGCAAACTGGCTTCTGTGACTACTAATCGGGCGTCAGATCTGTAAAATATCCTGCATAAATACTTCAGGAAGCAGAGAAAACAGAACCATCTAGAGCAGTGTAAACCTTCTCCCAGTTATTATGACATCATACTTCTTCAACCAAGGTTTTCGACGCGGTTTTGAGTCAGAGGACAGTGATGAGTCCAGTTTGTAAAAGAGTAGTCAGATGGCGCTTACTCTCCTTGCAGACAATTTCTGACAATTTTTAAGTCATTGGCATTTTTCTTGTTCTCTTGTTTTCTTGTTCTTTTATAATCATTTCTAAATTTGACAACAGAATGCATGCCAGAACTTTCATCACAAAATTTTCTTCTCTCCGACGAACGTTGGGAGATGAAAGCTTCAGAGCCCCAAGAGTTTCGCGTGAGTCCATCCTTGGACGCCTTTGGCTTCAACGCTGGACAACACATCAGACTGACTGAAGCACTTGGTAGTAAATGATTATCGTATCTACAAGACGAGGATTTTCCGAGACGATTGAACTTCAATCTGAATAATAGAACGATTGTTTCGGTCTATTTTAGTTTAGCAAAATTTATATGGGGTGAAATATTTAGAATTCAATCGATAAACGGAAATAAATCCTGTAAAAAACAACAACAACGACACTGAGAAGACAACATTCCACGTTATCTCACAATTCACCTCAACCGACCAAGAACCATTTTCCTACCTCGCTTCCTTCTTCCATCCAAATATTCTTTTCTGTCGACTCCTAGCCGTCTTACCATCTCACTCTGCCTTTCCTATTATCTTTTCTCCCTTCCGCCCTTCCACCCCACCACATCCCTTCTTCCCTTCTTTTATACAATGGCTTTCTACTATACCTACTTCCTTATTTCTTCTCTTCCTTCCTTCCTTTCTTCATTCCTTCCTTCCTTCCATCATTTCACCCTTCCTTTCTACTTCCTTCCTTCTTTTCTCCCTTACTTCCTCCTCTCATTCATTCATTCTGCTACTCCTTTCTTTCTTCCCTCCTTCCTATCTTCCTTTCCTCCTCTCTGCGTTCCTTTTCCTCCTCCTTCCTTCCTTCCTTCGTTCCTTTCCCCTCTTTCCTTCCTTCCCTCCCTCCTTTCTTCCTTCCACCCTTCCTTCCATCATTTTTCCCTCCTTCTTTCCTTATGTCCTACCACAGTCAGTCAATTTTCCATTTTTTGTCATTGTAACCGAACGAAATCAAAGTCCCTGATGATGAGAAATGGTCACTGATTGACTGAGCGCATTTTTCTCGCAGTCTCAAAGCGAGGGCAGTCAGAACTTCGACTGAAGCGCAGACCACAATCAAAAGAACATGCAACTTCCAGATGAATTCCAGTATCAAACGAATTACAAAATAATTCATCATAAAGGCAGCTATATATATATGTGTGTTAAAAAGGTATTTATGTATGACTGTATGTATGTATGTACGTAAGTGTGTGTGTTTATGCATGAGTATTTGTAAACCGCCTTCCAGCAATACGCTTATATATCAATATACTATGCAGTCAATCTTGCGCATCTTGGAACTTCATTCAAAATTGAAGGCATTAACAAATTTTGTTCTGATTCCCTCTCATCGTCTTATCTTTCTCGCATACCTTAGTCACCTATTTTTTGACTGTGTAAGGGCAGCATGGTTCCACCGACTTTGTTGTTTTCGGCGCTGAAGAAATCCTGAGATTTTCATTACTACCCTGCACTAAATCAAAGAAAACTGTTATGTCTGCTTGCCATTGCGATAATCGCAGGCATGAACAAACACAAAATTATATACATAACACAGCGAACAAACAAAGGAAGACGCACAGAGTAAATAGGGGACCCTACTAAGTGGGATTGAGTTCCCTTATGGATCTGCCCTTTGTATTCCGGAAGTACTTTCTATACATATCAGATGTGACGAACAAAACACGAACGCCGTCGTTTTCTTGCCATTTTGTTGGTCTATAAAATCTTTCGTATGTCTACGCAGGATTTTTCCCGGCAGTACGACCGCAGTCGTACGGAGGACTACATTTGCAATAATGTTATTCAAAATGCAAAATCATGCAGCCACACGTGTACGGACACGTGTCCTGAATTCCCAGAGGAAAGGGCAAACGATTTTTTGAGAAAAACTGAAAACAGTACTTATTCAGAAATCTTATCCTGATTCTTCCTCTTCTTCTTGTCTCTCTTCTCACATCAATTTCAAGCACCATCCACCGTAGCCGTCCGACTGACTGCTTGCCTGACTGAACCCTTTGCGTAGCGATTTAGTTTTTTTGAGCGCCTGTGAATAAGCTCCTTCCAGCGACCTTGCTTTCGTTAGGCGCTGTAGAAATCTTGAGATTACGATTACGAATGAGCAGTGGCATGATTGCACCATGAATATGACAAATTGTGATGACGTTAAGACTTGGCATGGTGGCAAAGCAAGTAAAGAAAAGCTGTCACCAAAATCCCAAACACCATCACATCGCTCCAGTTCTTAAATCACGTCACTGGCTTAATATAGCTGAACGAATAGACTTCAGAGTCCTATTACTTACCTACAACGCACTTCATACCTATCAACGCTCCTATTTTCGTCAGTTATTTACAATCCAACCACTGATCTCAAACTGCTCCTCTTCCACCCTAGCTTTGTCTGATTAGACTTCACTGTTCAATCCTCTGCTCTTTAAAGCGGCTTCTCCTTTGTAACATAACAATCATAACACTGTTGGGTTCTTGAGCGTTCTCGGTTTCTGATCCACTGCTTTGGAATTCGCTGCCAAATTCTATTCATTCTCTCAGTTCTGTTACAGAATAAATAGACTCATGTGTTTCAATTTGCTTACTCAAATAGACTAACAACTGTTTTCTCTGACCCATAGGAATTCGAAATGGTTTCTCCAATGGATTATTATTTTGGTTACGATTTCACTTGAAGTGACCATCAAATGATGCCTTGAACATTACGGTCACGGCGCTATAGAGATCATTATATTAGATCAGAATAGACTTAGATTAGAATTAAGCAAACAGTTACTTCAAATATCTACTAAGTCCTTGCCGTTAAGATGCCATTGAAATTTTATTGTTTATCCAACAGTTGGTCAAAGATTAGAGAAAGTTGAACTGGTTAAACAAGGTTTACATCGTCTGAAAGTAAAATAGTCCAACTCTTAATATTCTCGAACAAATTGACACAAAAGCATAATTCTATAACCATTGACAATACCGCGCAAACTAAGAAATGTTTTGAAGATTTACATTCAAATCAATTCGCGTATTTCCTTGCATCGGCTGACACAACCCGGATTGTTGACGAGACCAGCAAAAATCGGTGGTCGGCTCATTGCATGATAGAGGGCTAAGAAAAACGGACTTTTCACCCAAAAAATTGGAGTATCTCCGCTGATCATGGGAATTGGCCCGCCCTTAGGAACCTGTGGATTGAAGATGACTTCTGCTGCCTGAAAGGCCATCGTATTGTATAATCTAGACGACTGTTGATCGAAAGCCTGAGCCAAAACGTTTCCTTTCAGTTTCATTTTCAAGTCAATATTCGCAGAAACCTTGAAAAGTGGAATGCTCACAAACATGGTCCGTCTTCTATACTTCAACCCATTGAGATTCACATCTTGAACATTCTTCCATAGATCTTCCGATGAAATGCACTTCTTTTTGGCAGACGGTATCACAAAAATTAGGTTGAAGTCCGGCTTGTAGGGCAAACGAAGCACTCGACCAGTGCATCCCTCTAGCGTCGAATACTTGAATTGGGCGTATTCGACTTCTTTGACACTTCGCGCGGCTTCAACCCTCATTGACAACGTTTCAGAAGGAGCATATGTGGCAGATTCAATCCATTCAAAACCAACAATTGATCTGATGTTCCAAGTGGCCAACGTGAGGATAGCGAAAGGCGCATTCTTAGTAACAATGATTGGATAGGCGCAATGCATGACTCCGCAAGTGACACCCATTTTGCTTTCTTTAACTGCTGATGATAGTCTCTGCCATTTTGACGGTAGATCATCCTTATTACTAACAATTAGCTGGTGGAAACGATCACTTGAATTAGAAAGCGAACTGTAGTTGGATCTAGTGAGTATTCGTTTATTCATCTTTTCCAATTCTCCATAGTAGATCGTCTTAAAAAGCATTTCATTGGGTGTCTGATGTCCAGCAGCTGTTTTAAGATCGATATCAAATTTCTCGTACAAAGAAAATGACTGCCGAACTTGTTCCTTTGTTTCTTTGTCCAACACTTGGATGATAAAATTAATATCTACCGCAGATGGAATTGCAAAGATCAGAACGTTGGATTTATTTTGAATATCAGTCACGAAGCCTTTCCATAAAATCTCTAAAACAGCTTTCAAGGTCCTGTTGTAACGTTTATCCATAGAAGTCATGTTCGAAGAGGGAGAGGAATAAGCAGAGGTCACAACTAGACCAAACGATATCAGGAACCCAAGGCGACTCACCATCTTTCTAAATTCAAAGATAAAAATACCAGAACGTTTGAATTTTTGCGAATTGAACAGTCGTATGATGCGATTTTATTATTTTCTGTTTTTCTAAAGCAATCGTAATCGTAATCGTAATTCCAAGATTTCTACAGCGCCCAACGAAAGCCGCGCCGCGGGGACCAGCTTATTCACAGGCGCTCAGTCAAAACAAAATTGGTAGGCAAAAGGGTTCTGTTCCGGGTCAAGATCCAAGAGTCAAACAGAGAGGCAACGTGGCAGCTACGGTGGGTGATGTTTGGGGTTGGAGAGCAGAGACAGATAAGAGATAGAAGGGGTGTCAGGATAGGATCTGTGGAAGAGGAATGTTTTCAGCTTTGAGTGAAACGCCGAAGCAGGAATTGCAAGCGGTGGAGCATCGGTGAGTTTGTATGATGGGTCGGAAAACTGTCGCAGTTCTGGGGGGAGTTTATTCCAGAGTGGTGGGGCAGCTATAGCTATGGAGCGATTACCAAATTTTAAGGATGAGGTGACGGGAGGGCTGAGAAGTGTTAGGGCAGAAGAAGAGCGGGTTGAGCGAAGCGGTTGTACTGTAAATAACTGACAAAGATAGGAGGGTTGGGAAGATTGAAGTGTGTTGTATATAAGTGATAGGACTTTTTACTTGATTCGTTCTGGTATTTTAAGCCAGTGGAGTGATTTGAGAACATGGGTGATGTGATGGTGTTTGGGGGGGGGGGTTTGGTGACAGCACGAGCGAGAGCATTCTGGATAACTTGGAGGCGGTTAATCTGGGTTGTGTCAATATTGAGGAAAAGTGAATTGCAGTAGTCAAGTTTTGCATGGACTATGGATGTGGCAATGGTAGATGCGGTTTTGAAATCAAGCATAGGGCGGATTCTGCGAAGGTCGCGGATTTGCATAAAGCAGGAGCGGGAAAGATGGGTGATATGATCAGAAAAAGTAAGGTTCTGGTCGAAAATAGCACCTAAATTGCGGAGAGAAGAGTTAGTATTAAAGGTGTGGATGGAGGCAGAGTCTAGGCTGAGGGAGATTGAGGGGTCAGGAATTTTCTTGAGCTGGTCACGTAGGCCTGTAACTATGAATTCAGTTTTAGATGGGTTCAGGCATAAGAGATTAGATGTCACCCAAGAGGAGATTTGTTTAACCACGCACAGAAGATGATCTATAGACTCATTGAAGCAATTTGGAGAGAAAGAGATGAATAGTTGGGTGTCATCAGCATAGAGGTGATGGTCAACGAAGGATGCTTAATGAGTGAACTGAGTGGGGTAGTGTAGAGGATAAACAGAAGAGGTCCAAGAACGGAGCCTTGTGGGACTCCGCAAGTGAGAGGGCATGACTGAGAAGAAAAGTTTTTCTCACCGTCTAGTTTGCTCTTTGGGCCCCGGTAGAATAGCAAGACACCCCTGGATCAATGACATCGTCTGGCGCGCCCTTGCGAAGGCTGGCTTTCCATCAACTAAAGAACCAGCAGGATTGTTAGGTCCGACGGCCGGCGACCTGATGGAGCAACCCTCATTCCTTGGGAGGGGTAAATGCTTGACCTGGGACGTTACAATTATTGACACTCTGGCAGACTCGTACCGATCCAGAACAGCCATGATCGCAGGTGCTGCTGCGGAGATTGCAGCAGAACGAAAATTTGCAAAATACTCTGATGTTCTCTCGACACACTGCTTTGTCGCTCTGGCCTTCGAGACTCTCGGCCCCACAAATGAGGAAGGCCTTAGCCGCATAAAAAAACTTGGTCGCTACTTATCTCAAGTGTCGGGAGACAAAAGGGAAACTTCTTTCCTGTTCCAGCGCCTCTCCATCGCTATCCAGCGCTTTAATGCAGTCGCTTTCAACGACACATTCTTGGAACCAGATTTTAGCGAAGACTGGCAATCCCAGAGAACAATCATCGGCCGGAAGACAGCCTCAATTCAGTGTTGCTTACATTCTACCAGAGACCATGCTTCTTCGCTTCCTTGTCATCTCCCTTGTCTTCTGCCTGACCTAGAACAGGTGTCTCCGCGTGACCTTCCATCGGTGGAAGAAGAAGCGATTGATATCAATCAGGACGAAGCATTAACAAAGGTTAACAGTAGAAAAGACGGACGAGACCTGAAGGAATTAGTTCAGAAGAGGCAGTCAGACGAATTCACGATCTCAAAAGTAACACTCAATGCAACGAGCGAGCGTAATTAGTCGCAAATTAAGGTCTTCATCGACAAGAACAAAATGAAGAAGAAGGAGCCTACAACTGAAATTAAAGAAGGAGAGAAGGCGGCGCCTGTAACCAAGATTAAAGAAACGGAGCGAGCCTGGAGCTGTTTGACGAGACCCAGCCGACGGGACCCAACCGGTCCTCAGATCAAGGAGCCGCCACGCCTGACCTAGGTCAGCCGACGAGTCAAGGTCGAGGAGACGCCGACGCTCGAACCAGCGAAGCCCACGACGCAGCCGCCATCGAAGCAGACGACGGCGACGACGAAGAGGAGGAAGTTGGAGGAGCAGGATGTTTGTCCGATCCGCACCGGTCACGGTCCATCGAAGGGTGCTGAAGAAATCTGGGTCTGTCAAGATCAGAAGATTAGCCGTTGGAAGGACGACATATGATAAGGAAATTTAAGCCTTTAAGAAGAATTTATTTGGAACCGAGTGAGATATACCGGAACTTTTAGCAATTCAGACTAAACATCTTCCTGTAATAATAATAATAATATAATAATATTAATAATAATATAATAAAATAATAATAATAATAATAATAATAATAATAATAATAATAATAATAATAATGGCAATGACAATGATAATGATAAAGGTGATGATGATGATGATATTAATATTAATAATAACAACAACAACAACAATAATAATAATAATAGTAATAATAATTATAATTATAATGGCAATGACAATGATACTGATAAAGGTGATGATGATGATATTAATATTAATAATAATAATAACAACAACAACAACAATAATAATAATAATTATAATTATAATAATAGACAATGACAATGATTACGATAATGATTATTAAGATGATGATGATGATGATGATAATAATAATAATAACAATAATAATAATAATAATAAATGAGTAATTGTGAATGAGATGGCAAAAGGGCTGGAACGAGAAGTGGGGAGGCTCTGATTGCTTCACGCACATGACGCCCTAGTGCTTTTGCGAAACGGTTTGAGCGTTCCAAAGCTGCTCTACAGAATGCGCATAGAGGTTTGCATCGAATACCCCAGTCTAACCAGAGTTGACTCTCTTTTAAGAAATGGATTATCGATTATCTTAAATATTGAGCTGCACGATCAGAATTGCTCCAGGCGTCCCTTCCGGTTAAGGATGGCGGTCTTGGGATTCGCTGTGCTTCTACGCTGGCACTTTCTGCCTTCTTGGCCTCTGCTGCGATTACAAGCGAACTCCAAACACACATACTGCCACCAGAATCAGCCGATACCTCAGACGAGTTAGTGAATACCGCTCTAAATGCATGGATGGTCTTCACGGGTGCAGAACCACCAACTAGATCAGCAGCTCGTTGACAAAGTTAATGGGACAGTCGCTGGACAAGCAAGGCATCGGCGAGCTTACATGAGTCTACGAGCATCCCACTAGACCGCGCTCGTCTCTTGGACTCTCACACATCACACTCTGGGGATTGGATGATGGCTCCTAACGTAACCGCATTGGCACTCCATCTTTCTGACAAGGTGATACGGATCGCGGTTGGAATGCGACTGGGAACCACACTATGCGAGCCACATCTGCGTTACTGTGGCGAAAGAGTCGACGACAGAGGACTTCACTGCCTGTTCCGGAGAAAGAGTGTTGGCAGACAACGCCATAACATGCCTAACGACATTATATGGACAGCGCTTGGCAGAGCGAACATCCCGGCTCAGCAAGAACCGTTGGGACTCACCAGGGAAGATGGCAAACGACCGGATGGCGTGACTTTTATCCCGTGGTCTTGCGGAAGGTGTCTCATATGGGATGTCACTATTAGTGGGAAGCGGTGGTATAATGGTATGGTCATTGCCTCGTAACCGAAGGGTCGCAGGTTCGAATCTGCCTCAATCCACTGCGTAGCGACCTTGGACAAGTTGCTCACCCACAATTGTCTGTGAGGAAGGCAACGGGAAACCACCTCTCTCATGTCATCCTCGGGTGGCATAAAGCCAATGGACCTGCCTTCGGGCAGAGAACTCTTCATCATCATCAACATCTAGGATTTACATCAACCGGACCGATTGAAACCGCAAACCGGGAAGCCTCAGTCAAAAGGTTCAAATACGCCACTATAACCCAAATCACGCTTTTGTGACGGTAGCACTGGAGACCAGCGGCGAATGAAGTACGGAAGGATTGGATTTTGTGTCGGAGTTAGGACGAAAAATGACCATGGCAGCCCACGATCCATTGGAGACCAACTACATGCTCCAAACACTCTCAGTGGCTGTCCAGCGTGGGAACGCCATCTGCTTTTCCGAACCTTTTCACGTTTAACTGATAATGGATGATATAAGACGTCTTCTTCATCGATAACAATAATAATAATAATAATAATAATAATAATAATAATAGCAATAATAATAATAGTAATAGTAATAGTAATAATAATGTTGCAGTAGTAATATTGTTGCAGTAAAACTGTTGCAGTCGAAATCGCTGGACGCTGGCACATCGAGTAACCGGAGTTCATACAAGAACTGGGGAGCAAGATATCAGCAGTGACAGATGACTCGCGCGAGACTAGCCATCTGCCGGAGCTTCTATCAGTTGTCCTTCAAATAATAAACTCACTCTTCGTTTTGGGCACATCTGTTTGGAACATTAAGGAGACAGATGGCAGCCAAAGCTTAAGCTACAATTTATATGGCCCAATAACTGATAACAAACCATAGGTTGAGCAAGTGTCAACCGCGGACAGAATTGATATTTTGTTGAACATTTGTCGACTTCACTGTGGTGTTAGTATATCAACAGCATGTTTGGATTGTTGAAATCGGCAAATAATTAATAAAAAAAGTAATAATAAAAATAATAATTATTATTATTAAAAATAGTACTTAGTAGTAGTAGTAGTAGTAACAATAATAATATTAGCAGTAATAATAATAATGAGATTAATTAAAGTGCCGGACATCAAACTTGAATCAGAGCAATTGCCGCCAACTACTCCGAAAGGAACGGTAGATAACTCATAGTTCTCACACAAGTAGATATCTTTTCACACAAAAATCAAACAAAAAAGTTGCAGAAGAAAGTTGATCGCCTCTGAATAGTCTTCCCTTGAAACGGCACTGTGTAAATTTCCTATTACAATTGCTAAAAACATAATTAAAACTTAACACTTGACTCACGATTCTTTGCAGGAGCAGATGGTAAAAAACCAGGCGAAGCGGAGCAGATGGAAAGTAACATGGCGAATCGGAATTGTTATAACTGAGGAATCATATTGTAAGGATTGGAGGAGGAGGGGGAACGGGGGGAGGAGGAGGAGAATGCAATTAAGCTGCTATCGCTGTGTCTTCTTACTACCAAATCGAGAAATTATGTAGCTTTTATTGCATTCTGTACGATATAGTAATTCATTTTTGACATCATGATCGAATCACGACACTAAAACACCAGAACTTAGGTGATAGTGGTTAACAAATGCTTGTAGCCGGGATGTTTTCACTGAATCTCTCATGCATTCGAGAGTGCAATGCTGATCTCCATCTATCATGTATTCGAGAGTGCAATGATGCTCTCCATCTCTCATGCATTCGAGAGTGCAATGATGCTCTCCATCTCTCCATCTCTCATACATTCGAGAGTGCAATGCTGATTTCCATAGGTTGATGATCGCCTTTTTCTTTGATTCGATTCCAGATGTGCTATTTGAAATGAAGGCATCAGTTGATGATTGCTTCAAGTGAAATAATGCTAGTAGAGGCATGTAATAAGTGAACTTTTTCTTTACCTTGCCTTATTTTACAAATACCTCGACTGTTCATGACTTTAGAATCTTGATACTGGAGTCGTGTTCGGTGGTTTCTTTGGCGGTTCGAAAGGGTCCAAATGTCGCTCAGAGGAACCCAAGACTTTCCATTTCCCTGGATTTAACGAGCGATATCCAAGAGCACGACGAAGGTATGACCTGGGAGTCGTATGTGACCACACAGCTTTAAGAAATAGCTTCAGATGTCAATGAAATCTGAACTTATCTGATGATTTCTAAAGCCCCGTTATCATAATTCCCAAGGTATCAGTCAATGGTCGCTTGAAGTCAAAATCGCAACCCAAATCACAACCCGATGGAGAAGCCAGATCGAATTTCGATGAGTCAAAGAAACCAGAATCCAGGCTACGGTTGGTAAGCGAATTGGAAGTGATGCGTCTTTAGTTTAGACCTGAATGACATCAAAGCAGATTTGGGTGGAAGATTACCTCTACCTTGGCTTATCAGGTCGATTATATGGATGCGAAAGATGGAAACAGCGAAGCAATAGGTGGAAACAAATACGATCATACGTTTCCGTAAAACTTTACATTGCAAAGTTTGTATCTTTCTACACTTCGGAGTATCTTTCTGCGATACACCGCGAAGCTGAGGTGTAGTTAATAGATAGAGAATCATCTGAGCTTGTGATTCGAGTGCATTAAGCGATATGTCATACGATTCAATGGACGGAAAAGCCAATCTTTGGTGATCAGCTGCCGGAATAAACTTCCAAGCAATGAAATTCTCGGGTACAAAAGAAACATTTATCGACGAAATGAGAATTCCGACCCCGATAGGAGGTATAATTTTTAAGACACAGAATAAGCTAAACGATGTTAATGTCCTGCGCTGATGACGCAAGCGAATCTTGGTTTTATGATGATGGATTTCTTTCAAAGGAGATTCGCTTTTGAACCCTCTGTCTTTCTAAGACTCTGTCCGTTTGTTTGTCTTTGTCTCTTCCTTCCTACTCTCTCTCTCTCTCTCTCTCTCTCTCTCTCTCTCTATCTATCTATCTATCTATCTATCTACCTATCTATTTGTCTATATCTATATCTATATCTACATCTATATATCTATCCATCTATCTATCTCTGTTTCTCTCTTCTCTCCGTCGCTTTCTCTATCTGTCACTACCAGTCTCTCTGTCTGCCTCTGTCTCTTTCTCTGTCCCTCTTTGTTTTCCTGTATCTCTTTGGGTGTCTCTCTCTGTCTCTCTCTGTCTCTCTATCTCTGTAGTTCTCTGTCTCTTCATCTCTCGTTTTGATCTCATAGTCACCCTTCGGTGCATTCTTATCAACTTGTGGGACGATCAGTGATTAAGAAGGGGGGGAATATTCAGTAATCGCTTGAGTGGGGAGAGAGGGAGATTAAGCCGACTCTTCTCGGTCGTTTTATCTTGGATTTTATTACTTCTGTTTAATTAAATGAATCATTTCCAAGAAAAAACAAAACATTTTTCCGTACAACTGCCTGGCTGTCTCGTACTAACTATCGGCTGAATTTTATACCGAAATGATCGCTTCGTTATAAGTCGATCTGTTGTGTCTATCTATTGAAAGTTGAGTTCAAATTCAAAGGGCACTAGACATGCGCTTTTCAATACGGTTATAATATAGCCGACCATCGGTTCATATCACCTCGAGTTGACTTCATGTGATTAATATTATAATCTAATGTAATTATATTTAATAATCAACTTCTTGTCAGCTGGCTTTTGTAACCATGAATCGGGCGTCAGTACTGTAAAATATGCTACTTAATGATTGGGCGGTCGAGTTCACTTCAGGAAGCAGAGAAAACAGAACCATCTAGAGCAGTGTAAACCTTCTCCCAGTGATTATAGCATCACACTGCTTCATCCAAGGGTTTCAACGCGGTTTTGAACGAGAGGAGAATGGTGAACCTAGCTTGTAAAGGGGGAGACAGATGGGGCGTACCCTCTTTGCAGACAATTTCTGACTAGTTTTAAGTTTTTAGCATTTTCCTTGTTCTCCACCGCTTATGATGACTTCTGAATTTGATAACGGAATGGATGCCAGGGCTTTTATCACAGAAGTTTCTTCTCTCCGACGAACGATGGAGGATGAAAGCTTCATAGCCCCAAGAGTTTCGCGTGAGTCCATCCTTGGATGTTTTGCACTTAACGCTGGACAACACATCAGACTGACTGAGGCGCTTAGTAGTAAATGATTAGGGTTACTACAAGTCGACGATTTACCAAACGGCTGAACTGTATCTAAATATAAGAACGATTGCTTCGGTCTTTATTAGACTCGTATAATTTAAATCGAGTGAAATATTTAGAATTCAATCGAAAAACGGAAACAAATCCTGTAAAGAACAACAACAACAACAACGACACTGAGAAGACAACACTTCACATGATCTCAATCATATCCCTCCCTCGGTTCCTTCTTCCATTCTACTATCCTTTTCTGTCGACTCCCCGGCGTCTTACCATCCCACTCTGCCTCCTCTGTCATCTTTTCTCCCTCCTGCCCTTCCATATCCCTTCTTCCCTTCGTTTACAGAGCGGCTTTCCACTACACCTACTTCCATCCTTCCTTCCTTCCTCAGGCAGTCGATTTTCCCTCTGGTTTCTAGTTGCAACCGAACAAAAGCAAGGTCCCTGATGATGAGAAACGGTCGCTGATTTACTGAGCGCATTTTTTCTCGCAGTCTTACAAAGGAGGGCAGTTAGAACTTTCGGCTGAAGCGCAGAACACAATCAAAAGAACACTCAACATCCAGATGAATTCCAGTTTCAAACGAATCCCAAAATAATTCATCATAAAGGCAGCTATACATACGTATTATAAATGTATGTATGTATATATGTATGTACATGTATGTATGTATGCATGATTGTATGTATGATTGTATGTATGTATGTATGTATGTATGCATGTATGTATGCATGTATGTATGCATGTATGCATGTATGTATGTATGTATCTATGTATCTATGTATGTATGTATGTATGTATGTATGTATTTATGTATGTATATATGTATGTATGATTGTATGTACAGTATGTATGTATGCATGTATGATTGTATGATTGTATGTATGTATGTATGTATGTATGTATGTATGTATGTATGTATGTATGTATGTATGTATGTATGTATGTATGTATGTATGTATGTATGTATGTATGTATGGATGTATGTATGTATGTATGTATGTATGTATGTATGTATGTATGTATGTACATATATGTGTGCATGCATGCATGAGTATTTGTAAAGCGCCTATGTAGGATTTCATCAGCTGTACCACACACTAATTCTATCATCCATGTGAGTTATTGCTTCGGCTCAACACAGACAGACTGCTTTAATGCCGCAAGTTATTTTTACGTCACCTAGCGAATGAGCATGAAACAACAACCACAACGCCTAAAGCGATGCATTTCTTCCAAAAACAGATCGACTGGCGAAGGAAAACTTCCTTCGAATTCTCGTCCAAAAGCAAAACGCCAATAAATAAACTTCGACAGTTAGCCTATATCTGGACCGCTTGGCTTCAAAACTACAATTTTACAATAATCAAATTATACTGACTTATTCTTGTGTCGAAAACGTTTGCAAACCGCATCGCCATCTGGCGAATAAACGTTAACAATCATAAAAATATGTCGCCACAGCGCCACCTGCCGATCGAGTGTATAAATAAGTGCGCCACACAATGAACAGCCTCGATGACATGAATGGCAAAATCGACAAAAACACCCAAGAAAATAGACTAGAAATATTACAGAAGCTGAAGAATAGTTGCAAATCGAAGGAAGCTAAAATGGCCAAAAATTCACAAAGTCTATAAACTTCCTGAATAACTAATAATAATAATAATAATAATAATAATAATAATAATAATAATAATAATAATAATAATAATAATAATAATCATAATAATCTTAACTTGATGAGGTGTAGCTGTTCCAGATGATTTCACATTTACTCTGGACATCTCTTAAATCCTGAGTGATCTTTAAACGAATTAATAATAATATAAATTTAATAATTTATTAGTAATAGACGACTATTTAATAAATTAATCATAAATTACTGATAGTTATAATAACTGCCGTTACAATTTGTTGACTTGAAAAGGTTTTAATTATGCAGTTAAAAATGGCGAACAATAAAACGGAGCTGACAGCACCAAGGCCAGCTCAAGGTCCTTAGGTCAAGTCAAGGTCCTTAGGTCAAGTCAAGGTCTTTAGGTCAAGTCAAGGTCCTTAGGTCAAGTCAAGGTCTTTAGGTCAAGTTAAGGTCGTTAGGTTAAGTCAAGGTCCTTAGGTCAAGTCAAGGTCCTAAAGTTAAGTCAAGGTTCTTAGGTCAAGTTAAGGTCCTTAGGGCAAGTCAAGGTCTTTAGGTCAAGTCAAGGTCCTTAGGTCAAGTCAAGGTCTTTAGGTCAAGTTAAGGTCCTTAGGTCAAGTCAAGGTCTTTAGGTCAAGTCAAGGTCCTTAGGTCAAGTCAAGGTCTTTAGGTCAAGTTAAGGTCGTTAGGTTAAGTCAAGGTCCTTAGGTCAAGTCAAGGTCCTAAAGTTAAGTCAAGGTTCTTAGGTCAAGTTAAGGTCCTTAGGGCAAGTCAAGGTCCTTGAGTCAAGTCAAGGTCTTTAGGTTAAGTCAAGGTCCTCCGCGACAACTCCTGTTGTTTACATTCGATTTCCAAGATATTTTCTTAATTAATAAACTGCTCTAATTATCTCGTTTGCAGTAATTCTTGAAGCAATTCACTTGGCTAAACTCGACGCAATAACAGCGTTTGGGTTTTTGCAATTTTCGGTCACAGACCCAGCAAACGGAGTCTCATGTACGACTCTTCTGCCCTGGTCTCGATATCTCAGCCATTTAAAGCACCAAAGGCCATTTGGGGTCAGCCACTTTTTTACAGATGCCCTTTCAACCACAGATGCGCAACCAAGGTCCAGCTCAGAAGCAGTAAGATTTTCGGCTGAAGCACGCATAAGGCAACATCAGACAATCTTTCCATACATGTTCCACGGGTTAAATACCAGCTGTCCACCTTATTCCAGGCACCTAACCCTGGACAGTTAACTGGAAAGCAATCACTCGCTAATATCAATGAAGAAACTTAAGGCTAATCCTGCATTAACAATAAGACAGCCTTAGACCAGTCAGACAAAGGCTGGTGACAGAAGTTCATTCAATCATTCATTTAGAGTATTTATATATCGCCCCTTCAACTAGTATACCCAGAGGCATAATGTATCTTCCAATACGTAACTTGCCTTTTTTGTGAGCCGTGTTACTCTGAAACGTACGTAACTAAGTATTAACTTGGACTCGGCATCAAAATTGGAACCAAACTTAACCTGGAATCAAGTTCATCCAAAATAAGTTTACTCTGGCACCATCGTTAATTTAGAACAAGTATTTAACTGGAACCAACATTAATCTGGAACCAGCATTAATCCGGAACCAGTGTTAATTTGCATCAAGTGCCAGTCTGGAACCCAGTGTTACCATGGACCCGAGTTTATCGTGCACCAAATGCTGAATACAGCGAGTGATGTCGAGAGTATCAGTCGACTGCTTCATCTTAACAACTCAACTGGCGACTGATCTGACATCCTTGAAAAACAATTCGTCGATTTCGTTACAGAGATCGTCGGCGTCAATGACATAACTGCCTGACGTCGTTGTCACGTCATCGTCATGACGACCTGTCGAGCCCTCTAACATCTCCGATATCAAAGGCATCCGCGGATCCAAGTGAGCAGAAGGAACGCCGGAACACGACGTAATGACACCGGAACACGACGTCAGGACGCCGGAACACGACACCGGAATTCCGCGGCATGAAGCCGAAGTGCCGGAACATGCTAGAATTGTTCCGTCTCTATGGTTACAGTCCAGTGAATTCGGACCCGGATGTTTCAGCCGACACTGCAGACATGCCTCGGTATCCATGGCGACAAACCCGTTGTCATGGACGCAGTCATCGTCGAGGTTTCGGAGTCTTTGTTTGGTTGACAAGTTTTCCGAGGGGGTCAAATGGCCAGTCAAGCGTAACGGGGTCTTACCGTCCAGGGTTCGGTGCTTGGGGGAATGGAATCGACCTGCATCTTGGGCGAAGTAGGCGGTGGGTATGGCGCTACACGAGTTGGAGGGACCAAGGGAAGAGATCCGGTGGGGGCGATGAGGTAGGATTGGGCTAAAGGTCGACAGGTATATGGCAGGCGAGTGATTTCGACCAGATGAGGAGTGGCTGTGACCATTGGCAGCGAGGAATGACGCCGATCGACTGTCTACGGTCGCCTGACTGATGACGTCCGGCCGTCGTTGGGGGGCGCTGTGTATGGGTAGCCGTTCTACAAAGACAGAAAGACACACTGATTATCATCGCTATCATCACTAATGTCATCGTCGTCGTCATCATCATCGTCATAATCATCATCGTCGTCAGCAGCATTCCTCCTGCATAACACCAAGCACTCGACGGAAATAACATAAAACAACATGTGGTTCTTGGAGACTTGATCTGATATATCGCGGTGAATATGCAGATTTACATTTATTTCATCACCATCATCATCATCATCGTCGTCGTCATCATCATCATCGTCGTCATCGTCATTTCATCATCATTGCTATCGTCATCGTCATTAAGGTGCAATTTTTATCAGTAATCCCCATTAACATAATCACCATCATTCATCACAATTAAATCCCAACATAATAATACTAGTAATAAAATTATAAATCATCATCATCATCATCACCACCACCACCATCATCATCACCACCACCACCACCAGCATCGCTGTGGGTCTTAAGTTTTCTTAACCAGTGCTCAGCTATCAGTTTATCTGTTTCAACGCATGAAAACTCTGCATCATCCGACGCGATATTAAACTCCGAATAGAGAAACCAATCGATACATTTAATCAACAATTCGCCAAAAGTCAGGCAAACTTAACGCACTGCAAACACGTTTATAACGTGTAATTTATGAAAGCATAGCATGTCATATGTTGTCGACATCATCATACCATCCGCTTTCAACAAGAGTATACCACTGGTTTTACCATGAGTAAGCTTATACCGATGGTATTAACAGAAGCATATACCACTAGCAATACCAGAAGTATACCAATGGTATTAACAGAAATATACCAATGGTATTACCATAAGTAGGCCTATATCAATGGTATTAACAGAAATATACCAATGGCATTACCAGAAGTATACCAATGGTATTACCAAGTATATCCGGATTGTTATCCTGGTTTCGGCACAACCAGCAGTCGATCGAATTAAGGATAGAACTTAACCAGAAAATAAACCATAGCTGTTCTATTCCCTAGATGGCGCCACAAGAATGGCCAGTTTTAAGTTAATTCGCCAGAAGGCGCAAGTAGTCCATGGTGTAATTTCTGCCTCCTATGTTTGATTTCATTGCACGGAGGACGGCTTTCACATCTAAAGCAGAGCTACTGTGTGCTAGGCTGTTTTAAATTAAATTATATCACAATTAAGAATCAACTGAAGCTTCATTTGCATATCGGGTCACGTGATAAGGTGACTTTGGCCAAACACAGTGCGCACACAAATGAATAAAACGACAAGAGCCTGAATGGCAAAATGTCAAGTGCTTAACCGAAGGGCTTCGGTTCAGACCCCAAATCCGTCCAAGCCAACTGCTTACATACCTACTTCTCTTATATGGCTATGGATGGGTAGGGATTGAGTGGGGTTAAGCAGTCATGCCAACAGCCTACATACCTACTTGTTGGGTGTCCAAATGGCCATGGATGGGCGGGGCTTTCGCGGCGGTGGCCCTCGTCGCCTCTCCCTCCTCGCTCGGTCCGTGTCCACTGTCAGTGTTCGACCCTTCACCTGAGTACATACTGTCCGAATCTGGATCGCGCTGTAAGACTCTCAACAGTCGCTCGACCTGCTAACACAATCATTAGTACAGCTTCATCATTCGTCTTCTCTGTCTGTCTGTCTGTCTGTCTGTCTGTCTGTCTGTCTGTCTGTCTGTCTGTCTGTCTCGTTGAAATCAGTAGCAACTCGTAAAGTTACTTCCAATGACGGAACTCTGCCACCTGGAAGACATGAATTACCTTTCCCAGGCTACAACACCCATCGGCTGCAACTCTCGTCTGTCTCTCTGCCCATCGCTGTCTGTCTGTCTGTCTTCCTCTCTGTCTCTGCCTCTTTCATTTTGTTTCTCTGTCTCTGTCGGTCTCTCTGTCTGTTTGCTTTCTCAATTTCCATTATTTTTTATCTGTCTTCCTCTCTCTGCCTCTCCCTCTGTCTCTCTTTCTCTCTCACTGTTGGTCTTCCGCTCGGTCTGTCTGATCCTTTATAACACCCATGTCTATATATCTCTAGTCAATTCAGTCAGTCAGTCAGTTCAGTCAGTCAGTCAGTCAGTCAGTCAGTTCATTTAGTCTGTCAGTCGGTCATTCACTCATTCATTCAGTCAGTCAGTCAGTCTGTCAGTCAGTCAATCAGTCAATGTTTCTGTCTGTCTATCCTTGTGTCTGTCTGTCCATTCTTGTGTCTGTCTGTCTAGCCTTGTGTCTGTCTGTCTATCCTTGTGTCTGTCTGCAGAGGCGACGAGAGGAGAGACGTGGTCATCTAAAAGGCAATAATTTCAGACAGTCGTTTCTCATCCGATGTTTTCCATCGATGTCTCAATTACAATCGACTTCATCCAGTCAGTTAGCTCTAAATGCTAATGCCGCATTCCTTCGGGCCTCGGCCTCTCGTCGTCTCAAGAAAGCATGCAACTCTTTCCTATGGAACGTCTCCAGGAACTAATTCCCAGATGGGCGTACCCAGTTCCCGCAATTGGCCATTTTTCTATGTTTGATAATAACACTCACCATCAGACAGGATAACCCCGAATTCCCAGTCAGTAAGTATAGGTCATCGCAGTTAAGAACTTTCCCACTCATTAAGTAGAAACCCATCCCAGTTAAGGGACATCAAAGTCAATAAATATCGGTACATCTGAGGTCAGAAAATTCCCAGACAATAAGAGAGGCAATGCCAGTTGAAAATTCTGCATCTATTATCTAATCCACAGCAGAATTTAAGTAGCCACCTCTCAATAGAGTTCGACATCAACGATTGTGACTGTGACAGATAACGACGATGACAAAGGATACGATTATGATGATGATGATGATGATGAAGAAGATGATGATGATGAAGACGATGATGATGATGATGATGATGATGATGATGATGATGATGATGATGATGATGATGATGATGATGATGATGAAGATTATAAGCGCAATGATGAAGATGATTATGACGATGATAGATAGATTCATGGTAGCACTGAGTGCATGCATGACTCCGAAATCGATCGCGTGCATTTCCTAAGCCAGCTAGAGAGAGAGAGAGAGAGAGAGAGAGAGAGAGAGAGAGAGAGAGAGAGAGAGAGAGAGAGAGACAGACAGACAGACAGACAGACAGACAGACAGAGACAGACAGACAGACAGAAACAGAGAGACAGAGACAGAGAGACAGAGACAGAGAGACAGAAAGAGAGAGAGAGGCAGATAGACAGACACCCAGACAGACAAGCAAGGGTCAGCATCATTCGAGATTCGTCCGCTGAGACAAGAGAGGGTTCAGCAGGGAATAGAGAATTCGGGCGAGAGATATTCATCCGATTGAACGCATCGGACAATCATTCCATATGTGGGAACTTCTAGAACCGTACCCCGCCCCAGGGGGCGCTTTGATGTCATTTACGCTGCAACATTCCGTCATAGCATCTCCTACCTCGCTCTCCTTGCAAGGATGCGGCGGCTGCTGATGCTGGCGGTGATGATGCTGAGAAATGGTCGTCTTTGAACCGTGACTTCCATTTGTCCTCGATAGCTGCCTATCGGAGGAATACGAGGCCAGGGACGACTCAGGTGGGGGTCCACAGCCGCCACCGAATGACGTCGTTCCGTTTGACGACGCCAGTGACATCGAGGGATAGTGATGCAGTTGCTGCAGAGAGCAATTCTGTTTTTCAACGGATACAAATATCAATACTAGATTTACTATGCAAGGTTCTTATCGACCACTTGCTTCTTCGGTAGCAGTTACTTAAGCTACAAAAGACTGAGAGGCAACTTATGAAATCTCAGTGACTACTGCTACTACTACCCCAATTAGCATACCATCAGTCATCATCATCTTCGTCGTCGTCATCATCATTATTATTATAAACATTTCTGCATTTCTTAGGCGCCAATAGCTTATGACTAAGCATCAATCGATGACATTGAGGAGAGGAGAGAAGAGAAAAGGAGAAAATAATAGAGGAGAGGAGAGGAGAGGAGGGAAGAAGAGAGGAGAGGAGAAGACAGGAAAGAAGAGGAAAGGAGGAGAGAAAAGTGAA
The DNA here is from genome assembly GCA_964023275.1 of Norana najaformis. NCBI lineage: Eukaryota > Metazoa > Annelida > Clitellata > Crassiclitellata > Hormogastridae > Norana > Norana najaformis. Next base: position 410,376 of record OZ029923.1, read on the forward strand.
GGACTCCCTATACAGTAACTGTATCAGAGGAAGCTAGAACCTGTACTCTCCGCATTACAAACCCTAACCAATTGGCTACGGTGCCCCTACAAACCATCAATGAAGAGCAGTGATCATGAATCAATATTCAACATAATATCACTGTTATCATCATCATCATCACAATTATCATCATAATCATCATCATCATCGCAATTATCATTCGGGCGTCTAAAGCGGGGGAGGGGAGGGCACGATGCGTCAGCAAAATTTCAGGGGCAACGAAGAAACAGATTTGGGGAAAATAATAATTCGAAATTAAGATTTTGAGTTGTCTTTACTACGGACACACGAGGAAGTCTCGGGATTAAATGAGGCATAGCATCTAAGTGGTCATAAGTAACCTGACCACCCCTAGGCACACTGGGAACTTTGGTCTGGCCGGGCCTTCAAACGGCAAACGGGTGCCTAGTAATCTGTGGCTTAAGACTTAAGACCGGCTTAAGACCTGTTTGTACCGTCTGGTCTTTGTTGTCTGACCGCTGTGACCCATCCACGCCTACGATTCCATGCACAGCCGATGGACATATGGCGTGTTAATGGATGCATTGCTTACTTACTTATTTGCTCTGGCAAGATCTCTTACTTACTTACTTAGCAAGATCTTTCTTTAACACTCTCAAGCTTTGATGATATTTTCACAGTCTCCTTAATCAGGCAAAGCCCCAGAAGTTCTCCGAATTATTTCATAAAAATATCTCAGTCCCTGGCGAAACGATTCGCCAAACCCACCCGGCATCTTGTCTGCCTCGCCGCCCAGAAGCAGCAAACCCCAGAGATCGACATTAAACTTCGGAATTCGGTTCGGTCGGTCATTCGCTTTGAGCCCTTGATTCGTTTTGGGACGCAGGGCTGCACATGTGCGCCCCGCAGACCGACAGCACTTTGACGTAATCGCCTTAGCCAGAGAGGCGATAAGGAGACGCCTTCGCCTTTGCCATCAAGATGACCCCGCAGAAAATATCTGCTCTAACAGACTCGTAAAAACCGACGTCAAAATGCATCGCAAATTATCGAGAGACTCGAATAAAATATTTGATAAAGTTAGGAAAATAAAAGTTCCCATATCGTACTGTCGAGAAATATGGGGCAGAATGTAATTCATGGTCAGCTTATTGAAATTAATAAATTCGAATTAAATCAGCTGCTTATCAATGCAAGGAAGGCAGAATTCTTCTGAAGAATTTGCAATTCAAAAGACAAAGTCATCAGCAGATGCGTTTAGCCGGCGAGACTGAAAAGTCTACGGTCTATGGGGGAAATGGTCACACAGCAAAGTCTCTGGCCTAATTTTTCAATCGAGAAAATTTTAATGAGAAAGTCACGGATCGAAAGCTTCTCTGAACTGTTAAGTTTTGGAATCTATTGCAGATTAACCCGTTTATCAAATACTGCTCACTCATCCCAAATCTAATCTCTTTAATCGTAGTCATAACCTAATATAATCATTGGTCATTTCTACCACTCGGTAATTAATCGTACCTTTCGTGATTACATTCTGGTAGACAGTTCTTATGCTACAGTCTCCACACACACACACACACACACTCTCTCTCTGTCTTTCTTTCTTTCTCTCTCTCTCCTCTCCTCTCTTCTTCTCTGCTTTCCTCTTCAACTTTCCTCTTCTCTCCTCTCTCCTCTCTTCTCTCCTCCTCTCCTCTTCTCTCTTCTCTCTTCTCTTCTTTCCTCTCTTGTCCCCTTCTCTATTATATTCACTTTTTCTCTTCTCTTCTCTTATCTCCTCTCCTCCTATCCTCTCCTCTTCTTTCCTCTCTCCTCTTTCTCTTCTTCAATCCTCTGTTCTCCTCTCCTCCCTCCTCTCCCCTCCTCTCCAATCCTCTCCTTTCTCTGAGTCACAATGTCTGTCTGTCTGCCACTCTCTCACCATTCTCACACAACCTTTTTTGTCATTAATTTCATGGCTTCCTTTAGAGACTGCAGTCTAATATTATATTTCTCATTTTCTAACTTGGTTCATTTTCCGGCCAATCGAGTCTCCGGCTGATTTTTGACCTAAGGTTAATAACCTATTTCAGTGTTCCGTCTGCCGCTCTACAGTGGGAGTGGTTGTAGCAAGTGGAAATGCCACTGGGCTATAATCGAAGCCTCATTTCGGGCTAATTCTCTGATCCCTTAATAAGTCTGCAGCTGAAGAGGTTATGATGTTAAAAAAGCCACGGCGCCTCACCCTCAAAGGCCCGCCTCAGCTCCCTTGGCTACAGCATAACTGTTTACAAGGTTCCAATTCTCTGATATACGTCAGCTGGGCCTGTCAGGCAGGCTCCCGGGCCCCGTCTGTCTTGGGCCGAAGGGTGGTGGGGGTGGATGGCCCTTGCCATCACTGAAGATGGACTGGCTCCCTCCCTTGCCAACGTTTCTTCAGCGCTACCTCACTTCAAAGACCGGACTGGACGGCCCTCTTAAATTAACTTCTCCCACTTCAGCCTTTCATGTGCTAATTCCCTCCGACCGCTAGAGGGCCTCCTCTCGTTCGAAATTGTTATTGGAATTTCTAATTGCCAATCCATTCGATTTGCCCGGACGTTCCTCACTACAACCCCACCCACCTGGATTTCTCCGGGCAGGACAACAGTCTGCTGACCCTAAACGGCGATCAGACGACACTTAATTCGGTCACTTAAAACTGGGTCGTTGTGATCAGAGGTCATTTAATTCGGCCATGTCATACAAAACTGGGTCAGGTCAAGTCAAGGGACATGGTACACGTTGCATAAAAGTAGGTCAGGTCATATCTGTTGGTTTAAGTTCATCATGGAAGGATAGGTCAGGCGCCGCTTTGCTAATCTATCCAGATGGAAAATTGTCCAGCAGGGTCATCGTAAGGTCTTCTTCGGAATAACAGAGGTGACTCAAGTGGCCGGAATAGGTCAGATTAGGCATTAGTTATCACTCACGCTGCTCCTCACCCCTCTTCATACTCCCAGCCGCAGGACCAGTCAGCTGCCCATCCAGGTGTAACATTTACAGCCGGACACTAGCCCAGGAAGTGTAATAAATACATCACCAGCTTCCGAGCGCACTAAGGTTACAAGTTCAAACCCACCCGAAGCAGAAAGGCTTCTCAACACCCGGCACTAAAACCTTCGCAAAAAGAATATAATTAATTACCCAGACAGATAACATCTGATAAGTAAACACGAAAAATCCTACCGGAGTCACCTGGCGGTGGTCTGTAGATGAAGCACAGTATCTAGGCAGAGATCTTTCATCCATGTCAAGCCTCTGTTCGTCCATAGTCAAAACGAATTCCCTTCGAACCCTATCATCCGATACGCTCCCGTGTTGTGCTTTCGCACTGAAGTCGCTACAGTCGGACTGAGAAGGTTTGACCCCCTTAGAGAGCATCTTCAATGTCTCCGTGCGACAGTTGTACTTGTGCGTCTGTTTGTTGCGATCCTGTTTGCAGATGACCACGATAGCCACGATCAAAACAATTATGATGATTATAGAGACAATGGCCAGTAAGACAATGATCATGAAGTTGTGGCTTGTCATCGAACCCACTCCAGTTTCCGGTGCAAAGGAAAACGCAATCGATTTGTTGACTATGATGTTGAGCCGAGCGAAGGCGATCTTTTGCGGATCGCCGTCGTCTTTTGCGATGAATTCGAGAAAGTACTGATGCCCGTCCATTTCCGACAGTTCGCCGGTCACAAGGACGGTTCCTAGCTCCATGTCCAGGTCGAACATTTCGTTTCTCGTCTCTTCCGAAATTTCGTAGGCGATCTTGGCGTTTTTGCCGACGTCTAGGTCATGCGCTCTGACCCGGGTCACGACGTGACCTTTGGGGGTTCGGTTTGATACGTATATGGTGTTGTTACTCTGAGTAGGGTAGTCGAATATCGGCGGGTTGTCGTTTTCGTCAGAGACATAAATCGTGACACTGGCGGTGCTGCTCAGCGGAGGCACGCCTCGATCGCTCGCCATGACGACCAGCGTGTAACTTGCATGAGTTTCACGGTCGAGCTCCTTCAAGGTCGTGATCAGCCCCGTCTTGTGATTAATATCGAACGAGTCCGTTCCGTGGATTGGAACGATCGAATAAGTGATGTCCCCATAGATCGAACTATCCCGGTCATGAGCCGCTACAGCCCCGACTTCTGACCCAATCGGTTGGTTCTCTTGCACAGCAAATGAGTAGCCAGGATGAGAGAAGATGGGTCGTTCATCGTTGACATCTAAGATGGTCACGTGGGCGAGTGCCGAGCTCGATCGAGGCGGGTTTCCCTGATCTTCTGCGATTATGTAGAAGCGCATCTGGTCGCTGTCTTCTCGGTCGAATGCGATCGACGCTTTCACGAGACCAGTCTCAGGTTCGATGTGGAACCACTGGGCAGCTTCTCCCTCGATACGGTAGCTGATCTTGCTGTTGTTACCTGCGTCACGGTCGGTTGCATTTACTTGGAAGAGAACTGCCCCGACGTAGTTATTTTCAATTAGGTCACCTCGATAAATTGCCTGACTGAAAACTGGATCGTTGTCGTTGATGTCTGTGACGACGACCTTCAGTTCGCCGACAGACACTTGCGGTTCGCTGCCAAAATCAGTGCAGGTCAAGGTGAGGTAATACTCCGACCTAGATTCACGGTCGACGGTTTCCATGGCGGTCACCAACTGGTACTCGGTTTCGAAAGATGTCGGCGTCATTTCAAAATGGCTGTCGTTGAGCTTGCACGCGAATCTTCCCATGTGTCCGCTGTCTCTGTCGGAAATCGTCACACGAGCCACGAATGTTCCAGGTCGACTGTTTTCTGAGATTTCGGCGATGCCAGGCAGAGTGGAAAGCGTGTCGATCGTGACCTCAGGAGCATTATCGTTCACATCCATCACGAAAACGTTAACCGCAACACTAACCGGGATGGAATCAAACCCTCGATCTTGCGCAATAACTGTGAGCCGATAGGAACGGCTGCTTTCATGGTCGAGCGAATCCTTGATGTATATGTCTCCCGTCCGGTTATTTATTCCAAACAAGTGTCCAAATGACACCAGAGTCTGCAGAGAGAAGGAATACACGACTTCGCCGTTGAAGTCGATGTCATCGTCAACTGCGCGAACGCGTAAGACTGTTGTCCTAGGAGCGGCGTCTTCCGGAACTGTCACGTTGTAAACCGAACTTTCGAAAACCGGTTTATTATCGTTGACATCGAGAACTTTAACGTTTATACTGACAGACCCGGTATTATGCAGAAACCCACCGTCAACTGCTAGGATCTTCAGATAATAGCTATCGACGAGTTCTCGATCAAGACCTCTAACGAGAACGAGTTTAGTATCGAACGAACCGTCATCTTTTCTCTCGTGTTCCATCAGCTCGAACCGATCCGAGTCGGAGACCAACATGTACTTCTTGACCGAATGTTCAGGACTATCCAGATCGGTGGCAATTGGAACAAACAGAACGGTTCCGACAACCGCCATTTCGGGGACTTCGACGATGCGTTCGGCGGCGTCAAAGAGAGGCTGGTTGTCATTGATGTCAAGAAGAGTCACAGTGACGCGAATTATGAGGAAATGCGACTGAGGCTGAATGACGACGTCGAGCCGTATATCACAGACCTCGGCGCCAGGACAGACGGTTTCTCGGTCAATCCTGGAATTTGTGTGGATGACTCCCCTGTTGTTATCAATCACGAACATACTGGAATGCCGTAGGAATCTGAACTGTAGCTGGCGTAAGGCCGCTGGGTCGTAGATCTTGCCGAGGTTGGCATCCCGAACGACGTCCCCGACAAAAGTACCAACACTTTGTTCCTCTTCGAAGCGATATTTCAATTCGAGTGCGTCTTGGCCGTTCGCCCTACAAAGAAGGAAGGCCACCAACGTCGACAGAATCAATAGCATTCCACATCCACCGCCGAATGCGGCTTCAAAGCAACAGCTCAAGTAGCCACGATTTCGGAATTTCATTCTCAAAGGAGGAGGAAGAGTCGAAAATTCGACCATCATCATCAGGTAAGGCACACCGTTTCCCTCAAAGTCTACACTCCTTTTCCATGAAAGGAAGAAGCGTTCCCATTTCTCTTCAGTCCATTTTCAACAAATTTTGCTGATGAATCTACACAGAAAACAACCCCTGCGATTATATGTTGATCGCAACAACATAGCATAGCAATGGTCGTGCAGATGCAAGACCATGCTTCTGAGAAGTTTATTGAAGCAAGTTAACAAGCATGCAATCTTTACCTTTACTGCCTTACAGCATTTACTAATCAAGTAGACTCTTTCATATTTGCACGAACATAGTCAAACAGACATACGAGTAAACAAACCAGCTGAAGATATCAAAGTTTAGATTTGAACTCCCTAGAATCAGGCCGATAATTTCTAAACGTAAACTGATGACATCATTTTTGGCCAAATAATTATTCCAGAAAGTGTTTTATTGCAAAGCAGCAGATTGTCGGAGACAGACAAACCAGTATCGGATAAACTGCAAAACTGAATTCGTCACTGTCTCTTTTTCATATTATGCTTTTCCAATCACGTAAATAATTTAAAGTCATTAATTCATTAGAAATAAACTTATTATCAATTAATTTATTAGCAATTAACTTATTAGCAATTAATTTATTGATGCAGTCCTGGTCAGGAGACTGATACAGTAAACTTATCGGGTATGTTTCTATTGCACTCAAATGACTCTGGAAGCAAATCGATAGATCATCACAGCAAACAATCGATGTCAGCAGCAGCAGCAGCAGCAGCAGCAGCAGAAGCAGCAGAAGCAGCAGCAGCAGCAGAAGCACTGGCAGCTCTTCTGCGAAAGACTTGGTCGTTCGAACGTGCATCGTCAAATTAGGTAGAACTAACTGACTGGATCCATTCAGGGGCGAGCACAGGTATTGCGTGCTAAGTCGATTTTCGTCCAACCATTGAACCACGATTATGGTTTGGTGACGACAAACATTGCCATTGCCTTCCACCATAACAGTTTTTCGGATCTCTCTCTGTCTCTGTCCGTCTCTCTCTAAGTCTCTCTTTCTTTCTCTCTTTCTTTCTCTCTTTCTTTCTCTCTTTCTTTCTCTCTCTTCGATCGGAAAATGACAGCTCATGTCCTGCATTATACACTGTATATACAGAGTAACTGAAGATTGTTGTAGCTCAATTAACGACCCTCAAAAAGCACTGTGTACACAGACTGCAGGTATCCATAAGTGTATATATGTATGTGCGTATATGTATACTTGAATGTATATGTGTATGCATGTTTGTATACATGCATGTACGTATGTACGTATGTATATGCACTATTTGTGTATGAATGTATATGTGTATGTTGTGTATATATGTATATGTATAGGCCTATGTATATATGTATGTTTGTATATATGTGTATATATATGCATGAATGTAAGTATTTGTATGTATGTATGTGTGTATATATGCAGGTATGTATGCATTCATGGAAATACATGTATGTATGAATGTTTGTATGTATACCTGTAAGTATGCACATATCTATGAATGCATGTATGTGGTTATATATGTACATGTATATATGAATGCATGTGTGTAGTTATGTATGTGCATGTATGTATAAAGACACTAGCGATGTTTAGGAACGTCAAACTGGTCCTACAGATGTAACTCAATACAGGACTTCAGTTCATTTGCGTATTACTTAAAAGCCGCTATATTAAGTCTCTTGGAACATATGTTCGTACATTGGAAACATACGTTGATCAAAGCCAAACGAAACTATCTACACATTTCAGTTTAGTTTCAACGAAATCAAATAAGTGCTGATCATTTGATACGTTTAGTAAAACTTAGTGAAACTATGATAACTTTAAAACTTCTAAAATTTGACCCAAAGTAAACAGCATTATGAGACTAAGCGATCATGATCATCTCTTGTGGTGGCTGATATTTTAATTAAGGAGATCAAAGTCACGATTACTATTGAAAGTCATTAATGCAGTGACCTTTCTCGTACTCAGCCATATTCTCAGAGTATTGGATCTTTTCCTGAAAACAAAGAGCTAAGACTTGAAAAGATCGACAAACCATTCATTTGCTAAAACCGTCTTTTAAACTATAGCAGAAAAATTACTTTTTTAATTTAATGAACTAATTCCATAAAATAACCCAATTAAGTAATTTAATAAAATATTTGTATCCCTTTAAGAGTATTACCTAATTATGCTCGCCATTGTCACAACACCCTAGCAATCAGAATCCTAATGTAGGTTATTTTCTATTACTGAGTTGCTCAGCTCATTGACCCGGAGTCAAAAAAGCGTAGAACTCGTAATCGTAATCGTAAACTCGAGATTTCTACAGCGCCCAACGAAAGCTAAGTCGCTTATTCGCAGGCCATCAGTCAAAACAAAATCGTTAGGCAGGAAGGGTTCGGTTCTAGGTCAACATCCAAGAGTCAGGCAGGCAGTCAGACGGCTGCGGTGGGTGGTTTTTGGAAATGCAGGAGAGGCGTCCTGCAGAACGTACAATTTCGAAACCATGGTCTGCAATTATTGTTACGAGATCCGGGCATCATAGACTGATTTATCCGGAGGCATTGTGCTGGTCAGTAGCTTGCCCTTAGCTCTTCTGCCTCTTACAAAGCGCCAATCTTTCAGGCTGTCGATCAAGATGAAAAGACGTGTGATGTTCGCCGTGTGATGAGCAAAGAGTTTCAATTTCGAAATGAACTCAGTCCATCGTTGATTTAACCTTCATCTCAAAATTACTAGACTAGATTCAGAGCAGATGGCAGTACGGGCAGTCCTCCTCTCTGTCTGTCTGTCTTCCTGGCTGTATATCTCTCTGTCCTTGTTCTAGTCCCTGTCCTTGTCTGTCTGTGTTTCTCTCTGTCTCTGTTCACGGCTCTGTCATCTGTGGTTATCCGTCATCCGCTTGTCATCCATCCCGTCGCCACCCGTCTCTGTGTTACTATGTCTGTCTGTCTGTCTGTCTGACCTCTCTTCTCTTTTCTCCCTGCCTTCCATTCGTCCCTCTCTCCATCTTAAAGCAGTGCAAAAAACTCCCTTGCTGAGAAGGAAGAACACTGCATGTTGCAACCTTTTCTTTTGATCCGATACAGTTGAGAGAATTCGTGTTCCTTTTCTATTCTGCAATATTCATGTAGCGCCTCTAGTAGGAAAAACACTACTCAAGGTCCGAGGCACTTCCGGTATGGATGGCCGGCAGAGCCACCAGCTGACAGCCGTTCCGTGATGGAGTTAGGTCAGACGGTCACACCACGAAAACCATCTGCAGCAGAGGATTTTTATCAGCGATAATATATGCTGCACCTGGCGCCAGATAAATTGCGATAAATAAAAATGGATCATCAGGGCTCGATGGCGTATCCGTCAGCATCTTCCAGTGGTTGTCATGGGAACCGAGTCATCTGAAGGGTCGAAGGGCAAAACCGGTCCACCGACGGCGTATCCTTGAGATGGTAAATTAGACAAGAGGTCGTCTTTGACCCATTCAGAAGACCCAAGGAACAACGGGTCAAATGAAGGTCACAGAAAAAACAAGAATGTAGAATAGAGCAAGACGAAAGGAGGCTCAGTTGCCAGTCATGCAACTCATTATCGTCACACATACACCAACTAAGATGGCGATAATACACAGATAAACAAGCAAAAAGCATCAAACAACACTTTCAGTTGAAATTATAAACAAGAAGCACGAAAATAAACAAACACATCATCAATGATAAACAAAATAAACAGCTTCCTGACTGAAACTATACAGTGACCTTACAAAGTTTGTTGACAATTTATTACAAACCAAACCGTGTGCGCAAAGAACTTCCAGTAAAAAGACTTCGTTGCAAAGTAATACATGTAACTAATGTTCAAAGACGTTGCATAATAGTCTACAGACTGAAGTTGAATTAAAATCTTGTCAAATACCGAACCAATTCCAATCAGGTTTAAGGTTTCGTTCCTTCGCGCGAAACCTATCTTCTAGAGGATGTTTACTCAAGCGACTGTCGTTATAAAACGCGGAATGGCACTTTCCAATAGAATATGATCGCTGACTTACTTCTGAATCCACCATCGTCTGACGCCTTGTGGGTCATGATAAAGTTTCTCTTGTTTAGATCGGTAGGATAGCCGTGTCATCAGCGCTTTTGAGAGGTTCTTGAAGATCGCTATATAAGTGCTTGTTACATTACATTACATTACAAGGCGCTATACAAATCTCAGATTATACAGCAAGGTAGCTGATTAGATGGAGTGCACGGCTTGTAACTCGGACAGGTTCGAGCCTCTTCTGTGACGGTTACTGTGTGGGGACCTTGAGCAAGTCCTTCATTCACAAATGCTCAGCGCCATCGATTGAAGCTTAGTCATTAGATAATGTCGCTTAATAAATGCTGAAACATATACATGGACTAGAATAGATTATTCAAAAATAACTGAGTTTTGAATTAGCATGAGCACAGCTATGACCAGTGGAGCTTCAATCAGCACTCACTCATTCTCGAAATAAGCAACTCCCACGTGGTCTAATTAGTGTCCTTTGTCATAGAGAGCGCAATAAAATGAATTTATTACAACGAAAGGAAGACCAGCCGAGTCTCCTTGGTCCATAAAAGGGTTCATATGGTAAACATCTGCTTGGCCCCTGTATAATTAAACAAGGGGTTTAGTTTAGCCCCGGGCTAAATGAATACGTCTCGTTCAGTCTGCCTAGGCCACCACTAGGCGGTCATTTAAAGGTGTTCCGACGGTCTGGGATGGTAATTTCCTTCCCCTTGCGAAGGGTGATTTACCCTCTGGCCGTGAGGAGGGCGACTAAGATGAGTAATAAAGACGTCTGATTTCCTCTAGACTCTGAAGACGACTAGGTGAGCAATTGTGAGAAAGTGACGGCCAGATGCTGTTCTTAATTAAACAAGGCCTTCTATTGAGGAGTACTTGAATTCAGACCTTCTTGGCTTAGATGTTGTTCCTCGCAAGCAACATGGAACGCGGTACTTAACCAACTACTGCACACCCAAAATTAGCACAGTAAGGTACTTGCTGTTTATAGAAATATCAGTACAGTATTAGTCATGGCTGAATTTACATTTGAATGCAAACCTACGTCTTCAATTGAACGTTTTCTCACATACATAAATAGTCTCGCATCACAGCACATTCAACTACAATACCTAGACACACACTTCTTCCACGCTCATAACAGTAGTGTCTCCTAAGACCGGACACTATCCGGCTGAAGCCTTCACAAAGCACATTACTCTCGCCTGATGCCAGTCAATTTTTTGTTTAAATACCTCAAAAGGTCACAAAAATGTCTTGCTAAGGGTCAAAGCAACTTACATGTTTTATAACTAGACAGTTTGTGACTATAAAAGAGTTCTGGCTATACTGTTGTTTCCCGGCATCATTTTTCAGGGTGGAAAGCCTGTCCGAAAGTGCTCCATTCCAAAAGGAAATTCAGAGAGTCACTGACTCACGGAGGATACGCTGCTCTGTTCTGATGTACAGAAAACCAGGAACAACCAAGGAAATGAGAAAGCATATAAAAAAGAGTCGAATGAATACGCATAAGAAACCATTGGCCGCAAGCAAACACCAGCCTATGGTCAAGGCATCTCTGTGCGTGAGGATCCCGGTTCGCGTCGCGGTCGTGGCTTATTTCAGAGATTTGAATAGCGGGTTAGCACGGTCCGAGAACGGGGACCTAAAATGGCGTGGCGCCCATTCAAACAGGCAGCGATGGTGAAGGATCTCACCCGATTAATTCTTTGAAAAAAGAGCAGGGTCGAGGCCATAAAGTCGCTACATGTATATTTGAATTAACTCCTATTTGGCTACCTAAAGCAGGTCATAGATACTCCAAATGGCGTGCCATACCTTGTAACGGACGGCGGTGGTGAAGGATCTCACTAGATTAATTCACTGAAAACTGAGCACGGTCGAGGCCATACGGTCGCTACAGAAAAACGTGTACATTTACATTTACCAGCATCATCACCACCTCCAGAATCTGTGCTCTAAGTAAAGCACCTGAAACCAGGACCTTAGCATTAACCATTTCAATCACTCTGCCAATCAACCACTTGCCCCTAAGGCATTATCACTAATCAATCAGTGAATTCATTCAATTTAATGCCACGAGTCAATCAAATTCGTTTGTTTGTTGATTCAGCCGTTCAGTCAGTTCTTCAATCAGTGTGTGACGTTTTAAAATCAGGTAAAGGCTACATAATTACTTTCGACTAGCAGGGCCGTCTTATCCATTAGACAGAGTAGGCACTGTGCCTAGGGCCTACGAACTTTATAGGGGCCTACGGAAGTCAAAAATGAGATATTGAAAAAAATAAATTCATTGATTGACCCGAAATTGGAAAAAGGAAATACAAATTTAATAACCTTAAAGCTTGTATTGAAACAGTTTAAGTTAATATGTGCTACATTATGCTAACTTTGCGGCTCTTTGTATTAACAAGATCACATGTAATGTCCTTATATATAATTTCCCGCATTAAGTCGTTTTCAACTGAAAGTAATCCAAAGGAAGATAGACGTCAAGAAATAATGTGAATGTGTTTGGTTCTAATGCAGAGTTGGCACTTGGAGCCTACGAATGCGAGAGGAGTGCCTAGGGCCTACGACGACCTTAAAACGGCCCCGCTGACTAGCACTACCCGACTAAACGCAGTGGTGGATTTTTCCTAAATTCTCTTTCATTGAACTCACCACACCAACTGGATTGAAATGAGCGAATGCGATCGATTTTCCTTCAAATCGATCCAATCCAATCCAGCTGATCCCAATCAGTTTAAATTCTGAGGAAAACTATTTTAGAAGCTCAAAAGTAGCCCTACCTGTATTTATCCAATGTTATCCACCCCGTAGAAAAAGAAATCCAGAAAATCCCTGCGATACTTCCAATTAGACTTTGAAAGACGAAATCGCTACAGAGAGAAATCAGCGAGCGATTGAGAACAAGGTGATCACGTACAGGTGTCGGCTGACATCGACGAAGGTGAGCGAGGCTAATGAGTGCATCGGCCACTCAGTCGATCGGTCTTTTTACATCGACTTACAATGTCTCAATGAACGAATGCAGTTCAACGCCTAATCCAATCGTCAGTAGACTGCGTGCCAGCTACACGCACCGGTTGTCAATCAAACTCATAAGCCCCGCCTCTGCTCCGCGGCGGCTCAACGCAACCTCGACCTCACTTGGGGTTCGTTCTGGAAACGGTTCGTGGTAGCAGCGCATCTCCGATTCACGGGTCACTTGCCGCCTGCATTTGCTTGACCTCGGCAGTCTTTCGATTCACTAAAGACTTCTACAGTAAATCCTCTCCAACACTTGTCTTAATATCGATTCATGCGGCTGAATCAATGATTGAAAGAAATCAGCTGACTCAGACTTCACCTAACTGCGGCGCTATATAAGTCATCTGGTTATGCATGTATACAATCCCTCTTCGCGACATGGCTACCACGCCAACCATTTCCCTCACGGCCCAAAAGAATACCAGGCATCTCAAGTGGACATTGACAATTTCTGCATTGGCCTTTCACTCAAAACTGAAACACTCCTCTTTCACAGATCCTATCCTGACTCTCCTTCTTCCTCTTATCCCTCTTTCCACTCCAATCCCAAACACCACCCTCCGTAGCTGCCACGCTGTCTCTCTGCCTGACTCTTGGTTCTTGACCTGGAACCGAACACTTTTGCCTATCGATTTTGTTTTTACTGAGCGCCTGCGAATAAGTTGGTCCCCACAGCGCGGCTTTCGTTGGGCGCTTTAGAAATCTCGAGATTACGATTACGATTACATTTTTCTCATATTGGCGTGGTAAATCTCTCTTGAAATGCTCTTCATAAATGCAAACAGATTTGTCCACATGCCACCAAAAACTGTGAACAAGCGTTAAAGAATTTCCCGCTGCTGTGCGGAACCTAAGAAATGAAGTTTCGCAACACAGTTGAAAGGTCTTCTTAACCACTTAAAGCCGACGTTTTGACAACACACAATACTTACAATTAACTTACCAGTACTTTCTAACATCCATAATTTACTAATTGATCAAAAGCCGAGGAGCTCGATTTCTAGTCTCAGTTGCCCCGTTGCTTTAGTCCAAGATTCCGCTGAAGACACAATGAAATCAATGTTTACAGTCTCCTATTATATTTGCATTTATTATTTACTGTAGAACGATTAAACTCCAATCGATGCCGCTGAGCAATTGTGAGTGAAGGACTTGCTCAAAGTCTCTACACAGTAACCGTTTCAGAGAAGGCGACTCGAACCCGTACTCTCCGTGTTACAAGCCAAGCACTCCAACCAATCAGCTACCGTGACCTACATACAAGCCGAGCACTCCAACCAATCAGCTACCGTGACCTACATACAAGCCGAGCACTCCAACCAATCAGCTACCGTGACCTACATACAAGCCGATTTCTCCAACCAGACAGCTACCGTGACCTACATACAAGCCAAGCACTCTATCCAATCAGTTACTGTTCCCCAGTCAAGACAGAGCTACTTTTTGTCGTTGTTCTCTGGTGAAATTTCTCCAATTCCTGTAGCTCTTTCTCCATCCTGAGGCATTGGTTGGCTACATAAAGGACGCCGTCACATCTGTCTTGAGGGGACAGGTAATAGGAGGCCTCGGCGCCCAGGTGAAAGACCCAGATGCTCTTCATTATCCATCGTCGCCCTTTCCTCCTTTCTTCCTGCCTTCGGCATTGCAACCCGCTTCTTGAGACTTGTCTCTTTCGACATCGGCTGACCACCTATGCCACAAGTGTCGGCTAATTGGCCAGACTCGTCCATCGATGAGCAGACAACTGTGGGTGTCTTCCTCTTCACCACCATCACCACTGGCCAGCCTGACATGCACGGACCCTTGGGTTACCTTGCCCCCTCGGCTTAGAGCCACCAAGCCAACCTGCCAACTCGTCCCCTGCCTTTCTCTCACCATAGAAGTCCAGTAACAATGTCGACCAACCTAGACTAACGATCTGCCCGTCTTCTGCTTCTGACAAAAGCCGTGAAGAAAATCAAAACATAAAATATTTCATCTTTCCTCTCTAATTAAACAAACGCCATCAGCGCTTCAGCTAATAAGTTCTAAGGCCCCAACTTCACAATACAGTGCAATGCAATTAAATACAGTTCTATGCTATACGATACAATACAATACAATAAAACGCAGTAACAACCTCCAATAAAATTGTGTCACTCGATGGAAATTATCTCAAAACCGACTCACTAAAGAATTATAAAATGTACCAGGACAAAACAGAGCAGAACAGAACAGAGCAGCAGAGAACAGAACAGAGTAGAACAGAACAGAATGGAACAGAACAGAACAGAGCAGAACAGAACAGAAGAGAATAGAACAGAGCAGAATAGAACAGTACAGAACAGAACATTACAGAACAGAAGAGAATAGAACAGAACAGAACAGAATGGAACAGAACAGAGCAGAACAGAACAGCAGAGCAGAACAGAACAGAACAGACTAGAACAGTACTGAACAGAACAGAGCAGAATAGAACAGAACAGCAGAGCAGAACAGAACAGAAGAGAATAGAACAGTACTGAACAGAACAGAGCAGAATAGAACAGAAGAGAATAGAACAGAACAGAGCAGAACAGAGCAGAATAGAACAGTACATAACAGAACAGAGCAGAACAGAACAGAAGAGAATAGAACAGAACAGAGCAGAACAGAACAGAACAGAATAGAACAGAACAGAGCAGAACAGAGCAGAACAGAATAGAACACAACAGAACAGACTAGACTAGATTATATGATTGCCATTTTTACTTAATCTCTTCCACATACAACCTTTTAGTTGTTATTAAAGTTGCAAAATAGAGATATCCTAGAAGGCTTTGCAGATGATCGCCAGCCAGATGCTGTACAGCATTTAATGTCCAGTTTACCTTAAATCATAACAAAGAAACATCAACGTCAGTAACAAACAAATCTCACGATTACACAGATAGAGCGCTTTTGATTGAAACTAAAGCCCACAATGTGTAAATTTCTTCATACACATAAGCCATTCTGAGCACCAGCAGCCTGGCTTTTTGGCATCCTTCCAGCTGCCCATTGGTCAGTCTGTGACGTGGACATGTCCAGCAGACGCCTTTGAAGTCGACCGGCGCCTTTGAAGGTCCACGCCTCAGCCTTAGTTGAAAACGCCAAGGCACATCGCCTTTTGTTCATCGATCAGAGAACCGGAACAATTCCGCTATTAGTGGAACAACTGGACTTTTTTCATTCCTACTCTGCATTCAGGAGTTACACGCACCGTGTGGACACGATGACCATCATCGTCGTCGTCATCATCATCATCATCTCTACTATCATCACCATCTCCACTATCATCATCATCATCACCACCACCACCGCCGCCACCATCACCATCATCATTGTCATCATCATCATCATCAACAACAACAACATCATCATCATCATTGTCATTATCAACAACAACATCATCATCATCATAACCACCTAGTTTACTAGCCACCACCACCACCACCACCATCATCATCATCGGTCATCTCTGGACGAAAATGTCCAGTGCGTGGACAGCGGAGACTTCGGCACAGATCAAAGAAACCGTCTGTAACCCTAATTTGCATAATCCATGGACAATCGGATCCCTCTAGCGGCCATAATCCGCCGACATTCTGTCTACATCTGTCGAAATGGAGACAGCGCTTCTGCTGGAAGAATTTCTGCATATTCAAATGCAACACAGTATGCAAGACAATACAGCTTCATATCCTGCTATTAACTCCGAAAACCAGCGCAGAGTGACTGAAACATGATTGGCTGAGATTTCGATTTTATTGTTTAAATCGTTAAAAGATTTGTTGCTCTTTGCTCCTATGAAAATGCATCTTGCAGGGATAGACCGTCAAAATCACAATACAAATACTAAAATATGAAATAATTAGGAAATTATTAGGCGAGATATTAGACTGCTATGGTGGGTGGTGTTTGGAATTGAACCGGAAAGCGAGATAAGGGGAAGAGGAAGAATAACGATAGGATTTGTGGAAGAGGAGTGTTTCCAGTTTTGAGTAAGAGACTGTGTGTGTGTGTGTTTGTGTAAGGGTTGAGTTTTGAGTGAGCGAGAGAATGAATGAGCGAGCGAGCGTGTGATCAATTAGGTGAGTAAGAGAGGGCGAGTGTATGTATGTCAGTGTGTGAGTGAGCTGTGGCCTTCTGTCCGTCCGTGCGTTCGTCCGTGCATCCGTCTGTCTGTCTGTCTGTCTATCTGTCTGTCTCTCCGTCCGTCCGTCCGTCCGTCCGTCCGTCAGTGAATTCCGTGATAAATAGACGTCCGTTGGGTAAACTAGTTTTGCGGTGTGAGTTGGAAGCGGTGTCGAAGTTAGTCGGTCATTGTTGGTCGCTGGAAGCGGGAATTAGTGCTTCTCCGATTCTCCATTTCGTTTGGCTTTTGGCGCCGATTACCCTGCAGTAAACCTCCCACTCAACTCCGTTCGACTGCGAAAGAGAAATTTCGGATATTGGCCGAAACATTTCGACCATTTATCAGTCGTCTCTTCCGTCCGTCCGTCCGTCCGTCCGTGTCTGTCTGTCTGTTTGTCTGTCTGTCTGTCTGTCTGTCTGTCTGTCTGTCCGCCCGTCTGGCACTCGAGTGCGGTTCGGTCAGTAATTCGATCTGATCAATTTACAGTTCAAACCACTGTAGTACGAGCCTCAGCGATATTACTATGTCTGCCTGTTTGTCTTTGTGAGCGTGTCTGTGCCTCGGTCTGTCTGTGTTTGTCTCTCTGTCTCTGTCCACGGTTCTAATGTCATGTGTGGTTATCCGTCATCCGCTTGTCATCCATTCCGTTGTCATCCGTGGTCAGCGAGGTCGTTGTGTTACTATATCTATCTGTCTGTCTGTCTGTCTGTTTGTCTGTCTGTCTGTCTGTTTGTCTGTCTGTCTGTCTGTCTGTCTCTATTCCGGTAGCGATGTCTATCGGTGGAAGATGAAATATGGAATAATTGCTGTTCTATGAATGATTTATTTTCCAGCCAAGTACTGCGCCGACTGAAATTACAATTACTGGCAATGCAGTGCCCAGCCATTTGGGGCACGGTCAAGGGGCCATTTGGGGAACTGTTAGGCGGCCATTTGGGGGACAATTTGGGGAGACTATTGTTTAGGAGGCGCTTATGACAAGAGACCTTGGCGACGTTAACAGGGCTGAACATCGATAATTAATGGCGATGCTTCATTCTGGTTCGGTCCCCATAATCCGCTTTCCTTCTGCCTTCACTCCCTCTTTCTTTCCTTCACGCGAAGTCTGTCTTCTTGAGGATGTTACGCGGGCGTCAGCGGTTGTAAAAGGGAGGATAGGAGGAGGAATATTGACAACGGAATTAGTCGTATTAATAGGCAAAGTGGAGGAAGATAATTGGAGAGGAGGATCGACCAGAAGAAGAAGGAGGAAGAGGAGGAGGAAGAGGAGAAAGATGAGGAGGAGAGGCAGGAGTAGGAGGAAGAAGATAGAAGATTGAGGTGGAAGAGGATAGAGTAGGATCGGGATAAAAAGCAGGAGGAATTAAAGGAAGAGGATCGACGAGAGGAGGAATTCTCGAGCGGAGGATTGAGGAGAAGGAAGATCGAGGAGGAGGAGGATCAAGAAGATGATTGAGGCCGATGATCTAGGAATCGGAGGATCGAAGATGATTGAGAAGGAAGAGGGTCGAGGAGGAAGAGGAAAATGGAGGAGAAACGACGGGTAGAATGTCATCTACTGTTGCCATTTCAATGGTCTTCGATTTTCGGTTTTTTTCAGCTGACTGTGACAAGGCGACGGTCAGTCGGTCGGTTGACTGGCCGATTGACTGGCTGGTTGACTGGTTAATGAACCGTCCAAGAGGAAGACATCGACCGACTGATTGAGCTGATCAGAAGCGAACAATATAGCCGAAGAACAGTTTTTAGAAACTTCACGCTTGCTTTGGCCTCTGTGCAATGATGCATGACTCAGAGGCAAAAGACAGCAGCAGAAGAAGAAAAGTAAAAGAAGATTGGGTGAGACTTCAGAAACCTTCGCCTATCCCCGAAGCACAAAGGGTATTGTTTTCTCCATCTATCTAAATTATGTCATAATTGTTCATCCGAATTGTGCCTGGAGCAAGTGACGTCTGAGTAGGAATGCTTTCCGTCTTAATAGCAACGATTCCCGTCTGAATTGGAACAAATCTGTTTGAAGAGGAATAACTCTCTTCTGAATAGAATTATTTCCGTTTGAATGGGAGTGATTCTCGAATGACTAGAATGATTCGACAGTCTCCATTGGAACAGCCAAATTATCTCTACAGTTAGCTAATCATTCTCTCACAGACATCCAAAATGCATTATATTCATAAAAACCCTTGAACAAAGTAGGTACACTGTATTTGCATTCTTGATAAAGACGTTAGGAACATACATTATATAGGCAAAGACGTTTGGAAGAAACATTAGAAGTACATGTATACCGGAACATGAAACAAATGTCTTGTAATTTACGATGAAAGGTTGTCTTCTTTCTTTCAATTCTTCTACGGCGTTTGCACGATTTGAACCCACTGCTGTAACTCAGAAAATCTGGCGAATTTTCCATTCGAATGAATTCCCTTTCAGTGGCCGACCAGTGAGTCACCGGGTGCGTAAAGTTCCCCGCATCTCTGCGATTGGGGGAGGGACAGGTGGGGTGAAGGGTGTCCAAAAACGGAAACTGTGAATATGCTAAGCAGACGGGTGGCTTGACCCGGACGAACGCCTCCATATTCATCACACAATGGCGTTATCTTGGACCGTTGCATTTGAATGATCCGCTCATTTGCAAGCTTTGTCACCAGCTCAGACGGTTTATCATCATGCTAATAGCGTCGAAGCTTCGCCAACAGGACCTTAATTCGTTCCTTCTTTCGTTCCCACAACGGTTTTTACGACAGATTCCACGCTTATCTCTTTCTCAACCCCTAAGATGTAGCTAAACGTCACGGAAACCATGGTAACGACACGCCAGAGCACGCGAAACCAGTGGTTTATAGGGTAGCGAAAGATAACCCCAACAGAAACATTCTTCACCCCAATGATAGCGCCAAGAAATCCATCAAAACCCCGGATCACTCTCTCTGGATATCCATCCGATAATTCTCTAACTTGTTTATCTCGACTTAGACTAGGATACAGCGTCGAGTTACGATTACTATTACGGTCTGAATCACCAGGGCAACCTTTACATCGTGAAACGCAGCTGTAAGGTTTTTAAGAAGCGCTATAAAAATTTTCTGTTACAATAGCATCGCATGATATGTTATGTAACATCATGAAATGTTAGGTTAACTCTCGTAGCATTAGGCGAAGCGATTCTGTAACAGAGCATTTAATTATATTATGTTAAATTATGTTAAATTTTGTCGAATTATGTATATGCATGCCATAAAATTAATTGAATTGATTCGTTAAATTGGCTGATTGAATTGAATTGACTGACTGATTGAATGATTGATTGTTCGATCGCTCGATGGATTGATTGATTGTACTGGCTGATTTCGTCATGTTCAAGCTGCACCCTTAGCCAATGACTATCTTTCGTCAATCACGGGATTGATTGAAATTTGCAAGGTTTCTCCAACTCGTGCAGCAGAAACTGACTGACTGTCGAAGAAAAAGATCGTATCAATGGAAAGCATTTCTGGCATTTAGTTAAGGCTTTCTGGCATTTCATTATAGGAAGCACGATTGCCTTGTCAGTGTTTAGACCACTGTTTGTCTGTCTAGCCGTCGACCGAGACGGAAGTGACTTCGATTGCGTGGAGAATCGAGGCATGGACGGATTGCCAAGAAGCAGTAGTTGCGCCCAAAGGAAGAAATCCGGAGAGAAATTTGCTTGCAAATGTCTCTCCCATCAGAGATAGTCTCACCAGGCAAACAGACCATTTCTTTCACTAAATTCGACTAATGACATTTGATTCCCTTGACTGGATTTCGGTTTCTTTTGGATTTAAACAGTTTCCGATTCTAGGGAGAAACATTTTAATTCTTCAGTTCATTTATTTATTTAGAATCTGAAGCGAGAGACACATTTCCCGGGTCGTTACACGGTATCCGCTCACCACGTGGGAACCCTGGCAACGGATCACCGATCAGGCGTTCTACCGAGCAGGCCACAGTGTGCTACATGTCACGTGACACAGAGTTCATTATAAGTTCTCTCCATATTACATTACAACATGTCTTACAATTCCTAAATACAGGGAGTGTCTTCTGCCACACGGAAATTCAATGTCTTCTCTGAGTTCCATATTATTTCATATACTAAACTCATACCATTTGTTTTGCGCAGTATCTCTGAAGCATGGCAAGCTGTGCACCCTGTCGAGCCCATCAGGCGGACGATTCTACATATGGCAGATGGACTGATCAGATGGATCGGTGATTGGCCTTACGAGAGGATCGCATATCAGCGCAATGGAAGCTTAGGAGTAATTCTAGATGCAGACTCTGACGTCCGTGAGGCAGGGATGCTACCGACCGCATCACTCGGAGGCTGCTGAGGCTGGAGTGAGTTTAGGATGCTTACATCGTGTTGCCTGACCAAACACCATTTGCAAGACAAACACTGACCGCCATATGGTCAGCGCACGTCAGACTGACCGCTGTTCAATCGGTCATCCGGAGCGATATGAGTGACCAGCGCATGGACACAACAGATGACGACACTGATTCATTACAGGGCGCCGAAACAACATCAATAACTCCTCTACATTAAAATTAACTCGCGAGTTATGAACACCGCCGTCCTTAGCCGAGTCGCCAAGGCAACGCGACCTTTGAACTCCGACCGAATCCACCTTCTCGATTACAACAGATAAACGAAGTAACCATCGCATCCAATAAACGCGGTTTATTACACGATGTCCCCAATAGCTCAGGGTTTATTAATAGCTAGGTCGACTAACATCGCAGGTGTTGATCGAATTCGGGCTCATTCCGACAGGCAATCAAACTAGCCAGACAGAAATGGTTGGGTATACCCATGTCATCAGATGAGCGCAATAGCTGGCATTATCACTTCACTGACATCAGGTAATTAAGGCCTTGAAAAGGCGCTACATTAAGTTTCTCGGGTAAATACATTACAACCCATCTGCAGCTGTTGTGAGCAAAGGATACGGAATCAATCAGTTACGCAATGATTTAAAGAACAGATCGCAAACTAACAACGCAACTGTGTTGTTCTTTAAGAACTATAACGTCAATTAGGCTAGAGAGGAGTTGCATATAGAAATGCCCATATAGATCTACATAATACATACATCGCTACATGCATATGTACATACATACATACATACATACATACATACATGAATACTTACATAAACACATACAAACATAAATGGGCATACATACATACCTACCTACCTACATACATACATAAACACATGAATATTTACATATACACATACAAACATATATACATACATACATTCATGCATACATACATAAACGCATGAATACTTACATACACACATACAGGCATACATAGGCATACATACAAAATACATACAAACATACATAGGCATACATACAAAATACATACAAACATACATAGGCATACATACAAAATACATACAAACATACATAGGCATACATACATACCAATCTATACAAACATACTCATACTCACACACTTGCTTTCCCTATACAACGCCTCCTTTGCGCGGACAGCATAATTATGAATTCTTGGACACGTTTTTCTTCGACGATCTCACAAAAGGACCTCACACCGCGAAGAAGAGAGCAAAGTTTCCAGAGGTTCCTTTGAATTGCATCCTCATCGTCCGTGTTGGCTCCATATCTTTCCCTTCCACCCACCTTCTCTTTCCCTGCTCTGTCTTCCCTTCCCCTTCACCCACCGCCATTGACACGATACACCCACATCGCCCCGCAGTCGACGGATACGCAGATGCCAATTAGGAGCTGAAGAATGGGCAAACACAGGTAGTGGCGCCTCTGGTGGCCGTTGGAGTAACTGCTCCGCTGAGTAATCAAAACCCGACCAACGCAACAATACGCCGCACTCCGATACACACACAAGCAGACACATACAGAAATATACGGACAGACAGAAGACACGAACAGGTACACAGACAGACAGGCAAACAGACAGAGGGACGTACGCACGTGCGCTAGAGCGTCGAATCCTGAACCGGACGTCCAGTGGGAACAATCGCGTTGAAAGCTGCAATAAGCGCTAATTCAGCTTAGTAGGTAAATCGCAACATCCATTCAGAGGAGTGGTACAGCTCACCCAACTCATCCTGCAATTTCCCTCCGGCTATGACAATTACATCCAGCAAAACTGGACTCAAACGGACGGCGAAGATTAAGGAAAAGATTCGAAACTGACAATTATAGCAGCAATATCTTCCGACAGCCCAACACACCGCTTTCTGATCAGCTACTGCAATGCATGTCATTCTAATGCGCTGTTGATCACTGGAAGGGTAAGAGGTGAACAAGAAACGCCAATCTGAGTCGTAATAGATTCTGTTTGACATTTATATAGCGCAAGAACCCGTCTCGTGCGTTCGACTTTTATTGCGGAAACCATTTTGAGAAACCTCATGCGGAGGTTATTAATACAACTTCGAACGCGAGATACTTTAATGTCTCAACATGCGCCAATCTCTTTTTATCTAATTCTGTCTCGTTGACGTGGAAAATCGTTGAAAAGACGAAATAATGATCGTTAATCTGTTTTGACTGAGCATCGACACAAATAAACTGGTTCCCTTCACTTTGCTTTCGCGGGTGCCAAAGAAATGAGAAGTTTACGATTATGAGTGCGGTGGAGATAATGAGCCCCGTCATAAACTCTTATTAGCGGATAAGTTTAACCGGCTGTAAAAGCGACGCCTCTAAGATATCTACGATGAAGTCAGAAACCCATAAATTACCCGAACAATTCGTCGGCCATGTTTACAAACAACTGACAGCCAACGATGGCACCCAAGCGTTCATCTGGCCCCCGTTCTTTACCAGCAGAAGGAGTTTATTACCGGCTGTGGAAGCAGATTAATTGCGGGTCATGGCTTATGATTAGTCGACGAGCGGAAAAGTCGTAACGCACAACATAAATATTTACGTAGTTAATCTTTCAGTCAACCAGGGCCAGCGAAGAAATTCGGTTTATCAAAGTCTCTGAAAACTAAACTATGAACCCTCGACATATTGGCTCTCTTACTACGGGGGCCATTAGTAAAGAAGGGCCGTAATTAATACGTATATTGACACCTGCACGATGACTACATAATTAATTAATCAGCATTTCAACTGTCAGTGTTTCAATATTCAAACTACAATAATAAGTCTATTATTGTTATTATTATTATTATTATTATTATTATTATTTAATTAAAAGTGAGCTCCTGATACTGACTATTATTGTTATTATTATTATTATTATTATTATTATTATTTAATTAAAAGTGAGCTCCTGATACTAACTATTATTGTTATTATTATTATTATTATTATTATTATTTAATTAAAAGTGAGCTCCTGATACTAACTATTATTGTTATTATTATTATTATTATTATTGTTGTTGTTGTTGTTTGTGATTGTAATAATAATTTAAGATTTATAAAGCGCTTCTTAGAGAATAAACTCAACAGTTGTTGCTGTTGTTATTATTATTATCATTAGTTTTATTATTATTATCATTACCATTACTTTTATCATCTTCATAAATATTTCTTTAAACTTTATGACGCAACATATGTTCTTCGCCGTCGTTAGCTTATTATTTCAAAGCGGCTTCCAATGCGTAAGAAAATTACTCGAATCGCTTCAGTCGGTTATCACGACTCCTGTTATCATGACATCGAGTGCGTTAGAGATTGCGTAGACGACCGATCAACATGAGAAATGGTGGAAGCTGCATCGCTGACAGAAAAGCACTCGGCTGTTTTCTCTCTCGGATCGCTTTATGTACGCTTATCCAACCAAAACCAATTTGCGTCCGACATAAAAACACAGACGTGCAGACGTCAAAACGAAACCAACAGCCACACCGCCACACACGATATCATTTCCCTCGTTTCCAGATAGGTAACACGTGTCTTATGCACCACAGACATCGCATCAAGGTTGAGCAGGTACTAAGTTCTGCTCGTAAATAAACAACATGAATATCAGGAGGATGGGTAACCGATACGAATCACTTCTTTAGCCGTGAAAGACGCTGCTGAAACTGGGCGTGAAAAGATTATCGGTTGTTTTTATTCGATTAGTTTGAGTAGCAAGGTGTGTTTACAGAAAAGATGCAATCATATGGTAGCGAGAAAGAGAGAGAGATAGAGAGAGACAGAGAGAGAGAAAGAAACACAGAGAGACAGCGAGAGAGAGCGAGAGAGAGACAGAGTAGCCACTGATCTCAGTAAAGATATGCACAGATAGATCAGCACGCAAAGCATAACACAGTGAGACAGGCAGACACATACACAGACAACTAGAAAGACACACATACATACAGATAACAGAACAGACACAAGTAGAGAACAAAGAACAAGCGGGAGACAGAAAAATCCAAAGTGAAGTAGACAGAATAACATGCAATAGTCAAGTGTACACAAATATAAAAAGGGATGAAAGAAAACGAAAAAGGCCACAGAGACAGACAGACAAACAGACAAACAGACAGACAGATAAAGCCACAGAGCGAAATACAAAATACAAAAACAGGGAAAGATACACAGCATGACAGGAGAGAGACAGACAGAGAGACAGAGACAGAGAGATGGATAAGAAACCTTAAAATGACAGAAGCATGAAACACAGAAAAAAATGAGAATCGAATATTGTGTGAGAGAAATCCAAAAGAAGAAGCAGGCAGACAGACAGACAGAGACAGAAAAAGCGACATTTGCGAAGTAAACATTAACTTAGATCGAATGCAGCCTTATGCAAAAACAACCAACTTGGTCGACTCCAGAGAAGGAGTCATCATCCTACCAAAGCTGCTGCTGCTGCTGCTGCCTCAGAGCTGCTGATGCTACTGGTCAACAGACGTAGATTGATGGATTTCAAAGCGAAGCAGCGGCGTCCTGTGCATGCTGGCAGGGCGCGCGAAAGATGATCACCACACACAAGAAGACCGACGCCAGATTAAAGTAAACAGCGCGCGAAATCCACGAGCGCCAAATTCAGAATTCGATTAATTACGATCGCACAGATCGATCGATTGCACCGAAAGCTAGTGCCAAAGGTGTCTGCGACTGCTGACGTACAGGGGCGCTGCCTGCAGACTTCTGCGAAGCGTGTTCTGTGCAAGAGAAGAGCGCACGTGCGATGTTATTTAAACTGGAACCGCGGCGGTGATGCCTTCCAACGCCAGGTGCAAGAGAAGTGGTCTAGTTTCAGCTTCAACTGTTTCGGATTTGAAACAAGTGCAAAGCAGAGGAATTTATTCGACTGCTGATTGGCAGGTCCATTGATTATTCCGATATTTTCCAGTGCATACGATTTTTATGCACCGCAGTTGGCACTGGAGACAATAACACTGTAATTAAATGGCGTTATTGATTGAATGAATGCATTGTCTTGCTCAATAACAAACTTATCACCATGATCATGATGACCACCTCCACAAATCATCATCGTCCTCATAATCGTCATCATCATCGTCATCATTATCACCAACGTCATCATCATTGTCATCATCATAGTTGTTACCTTCATCATCATCGTCATTATCATAATTATTACAATTATCGTTGAAACAAGCAGTAGGCATAAACCAGCATCCAATCTGTGACTCTCCACGGACATCAGGAAACTGGCTGTAACTGGCGTCAACACACGGACCTCGAATCCAATACATTTCCAGGGGTCCGTGAACAGCCACGCAGTAATAACGCCAAGTCATCCGAAACCCCGACCCAACTGAGGCCCCGGGGTTCACATCGACATTCTAAAGAATAACAAGAGGACTGCGATTCAGAGTCACGTCTGATTACAGAACAAGAACTGATTGTCGAGGACACCCTGCCCTTCCTGAATCATGGAGGCATCTCGGCGGTTGAAAGGGGAATACTTTTGGCTTCTGGCGTTTTCAGTCGATGAAAGGTTTCTAGGTACATTTTTCCGGATCCTAAAAGCGTCCTCTCCGGCTGACCGACCTCTTTTCCTCAGTCACCAACCAATAGAATGTCGACAAGAAATTAATTAGGGCAGACGCTTCGAAGCTTTGTTCTGGTGTTCATTAGAGGGCGCTGGACATGCGTTCTTGTGCCGCATTCTTTCAAGTGTTCCCGTGTTCCATCAGGCGCCGAATGAAAGATAAACGAGGCAGAAGAAAATTCCGGTTCCAATACAGGTGTGCGTCTCTGGAATCGCTGTCGCTCTACGGGTGCCAAAGACAGGTGAAGTGCACTCGGTGCGAACGCGTTGGGGATGGTTCGGTGGGAGTGTTCGGTGGGGAGGGTATGGGTGGAGAGGATTGAAAGATGGAAGCTACTGAAGACAGGTAGGAGAAGGAGGAGAAGGTTTGAGGAGAATTAGCTCAACTTATGACCAAATTAAAAATGCGTAATGGCGAGGAAGGAGAGAAAAATGAAACATACTGAGTCGAACATACACAAGGGCACACAGACAGACACAAAGAAACTATAGTAACATTAACAAAATACAGACATACAAACAGACAGACAGACAGACAGAGAGCAGGCAGGCAGATAAACAGGCAGACACACAGACCCTATAATTAGACAAAGAACACTTTGGTTGATGTTCGCAGTCATAACACATTAGAGTTTAGAAATTCTATTGAATTCAGTTAATACAGCCTTCCTGTCTCTGCATGGCTGTAACCATGTAAGCGCTTAAGCCGAATGCTCCATTTACCTCAATATCACATGACACTTCTGATGAATTTCTACAGAGGCGTGCAAAAACGTTCGTTTCCCTCTGCTCTTTTTATATTTTTTGTATCTAAATCCACGTTCAAAGCTTTCCTTAGCAAACTTATAACCTCAACCCTTGCTCAGCTTTGAAATGATTCCATCGAGTGGAGCTCCATAACCACTGCTGCCCATTTGAATGGGAACCACACCATTTCAAGTCGCCACAGAGAGAAAATGGAAAAAAGATCGTTTACAAAACTCTGTGCAAACATGTTAGAAGTATGATCCAGAGATTTGAATCATCTTCTGCCTCAAACTCACACACAAACATAACGGTAAAACAACAAGACAGCATATTTACCTCAAACTTGCTTTTGTACTTATATGCCGACCCTGAAAGGATGAAGGGCTGAGTGGGCCAATATGTCCTGATATTTAATGGATAGCCGTTCAATTCCTGGATCCCGAGCTCGGGCAAGACCCAAGATAACATGGATAGACAACATCAAGTCGTGGACTGAATTATTGTTCGACCAGTTATTACAGGAGATGAGGGACAGAAGCAGATGGCACAAAATTGTCCGCGGTGCAGCCAATCCTCGGCTCGAGGATGGTTGAAGACAACACAAGATATCCATTCAAGTACAAACCGAACTCAATGTTGCTTAACTTCAAAGTGCCTGCCAACGTCGAATGCACAGCACGAAACCCGAGAAAAACCTTTGTTAGGGACGCAATTTGACAGCCTCTCACATCGAGGCGCACTGCGCAACTGCACTAACGAAATGGCCGGAGAGGTCATGGTTCCTGATGGGTTCAGGGGTCAACCTGCGTAACAGGCTGCGCTGTCCTCGCAGAGCACAGATGGTCCGGTTGCACAGTTCCAATTCTGCAAATCCGTCGTCACAGTATTCTATCCTGCCCCTTTGTCACCCTTCTGGTTTTTTAATTGGTTGGCCACCCCATACGACTACCCAAGAGGAGACATTAGTTTGGGAAGGAAGGTTGGCGGAACAATAACTGACCTGGGTCAAATAAGACGTCGGAACGGTGTTTGAAGTCGGCGGCGGAGTTCGACGCCACATCAAAGCAGTTCCAGTACACTGTCACGCTTGACTGATCGATGAAGCCGTTTGCTATGCCCACCGCGAGAACTTAATGAACACCAGGAGATTTCGTCTTATCTAGGTCATTTACCTTGACTCGCCACAGTTCTACCCACCGTCAGGTGTTGCGATAAAATCCAGGTATACTTCAGAGGAAATGATAGCTTTATCTGAATCTGTATGTCTTGAAATTCCCGCCTTATCTCTCTACAACTCGTCTGCCTTGACGCAGCGCTCGTCAATGAAGCTGTACTTGTAAGCAGCCCTAGAACCTTCGAGTTACGACAACGATAACGCGACGCTAAGCTCTGCTTGCGAGTTGCTTTGGTAAGACAGCAAGACCAGTGTTTCGTAAGATACTGAGCAACTGCAGTAACGATACTATTTTGAATTCTGTTTCACGGAATTGCATTTGCTCCCCTAATCCTAACCCTAACCCACTTGTATGACGCCTTCTAAATTGATCGATAGCTTTAATCCTCCAACTGTTCCTATTCTAACAACCGATAGCTATGAGTTCAACGAATCTGCAAGTTTTCTTATGCAGTGCCCTATTCTGCTGGACTCCAATACTTCGTTAGCAAATAGAGGAACCCATGCTAGTATCTTACTCAAGGTAATTAATTACTAATTCATTATTCGTTGATAGTATAGTATACAGAATAACCGACCTTCTTCGTGGGTTAATTATCAGATATGCCTCCACTGATTTTTAATTTGAAGAAACTTCCGTTGCCAAAAGTCGTCTGCATCGGTCAACTTCATTAATTCTCGAACAACTATGAATATTATTTTTTATGGTGATACCCATTTCAAGCGACAATGCTGCAGTTCAATTTTTTTGCACAAATTACCAACTGATCTCTCGATCAAACGTCATGTCTTGTCTTGTCTTGTCTTGTCTTGAACCGTCCTGGAGCCGAGGATTGGATGCACCACGGACAATTCTGTGCCATCTGCTTCTGTCCCTCGTCTCCTGTAATAACTGGTCGAACGATAATTCAGTCCACGACTTGATGTTATCGATCCATGTCAGCTTGGGTCTTCCCTGAGCTCAGGATCCAGAAATTGTGCCTTGGATGATTTCTTTCTCTAAGCAGTCTCCGCTCTTTCTTAGCACATGCCTGAAGTATGAAAGCTCCCTCTTTCTGATTATTCCGAGCTGACTCTTCAAGAGGATGCTTCATTGCTAATTGTATCCTGCATCGTTGCTAACTGCTTCATGCATGACTGAGCTAATTTGTAAAATTCTTTTATTTTGTCATCTTTATCAATTTCAATTACAAAAGTGTCAGCATCATCTTCAACTTCTTTTAAATGATTATGAATAATAATGAGTCCATTCTTATAGGTTTCCGACCGCATAAATTGTCTAGTTTCAAGTTTTAAAAAGCAGTGTTCAAATGGTAAAGCTCGTCATTTAGGCCTAGTTATTCTTATTTTCAAATATAATTCCCTAGCAGTTTATTTGGAAATTTGAATTTAAAAGCGTAAGAAAACATTCGTGTTGATCATGTTTAATAATTAAAATCGAAATCCGAATAAAAGCCTGGGCTTAGCGTTTGCATTAAGTTCAAAATCCGCGTCGAGTAAGTTTTGAGCGGCTACGGCATCGCTCCTAATGAAATACGGAGCCAATCAATCTGAAAGAACCGAATTCTATTACATTTTGATGCATCGGACCAATTACTGCCTTCTTCCGGAAGACAAGGAAGAACAGAGGGTGGAGGAGCAGACGAGGGAAGAGCAACCGTTCCAGCCATCTGTCTGTCGTCCCTTCGGCGGCCTTGTCAGCTCGGCACGTGCATTGTTCTTGAGGGTCCGGCGGACGGTGAGCCGAGACGGAGAAGACGGTGGCGAAATGCGTCTATAAATAAGACTCGTGAAGGGATCTGGTTCAATTAAAGCAATTACTCGGCAGTGATCGGTGGTGATGTCTTCGCCAGGGACACGAGGTGACCCGGGTTCGAGTCCATGAAGACTCGTCCGAAACTTGAAGAATGGCTTACGTGTTAGCGCAGATTGAACGCGTCGGCCGAATTAGCATGACAGCGACGCCATTGTGCTGTCATGGTAACCGCCGATTGCCTCGCAACGCTGTTCCGCGGCGGCTCAGTGCAGATGCCTGCTAACGCCCGTTACCATAGACACGGTGCGTGGCCGTGAGGAATTTCAGTTTGTTGTCATGGAAACCGTTGCGTTACATCACGTGATTAGTTGTACAAACACTTTCCCGATCAAAGATATACGTAAAAGGCGCTACATAATTCCCAGTTACAAAATCCTTATTACCAAACAGAGGCAGCTTTTGTATAAGTTCGACATTTCGTAACACAGACAGGCAGACGGGAAGACAGACTTACAAAGGCATAGTGAGACAGACACAGATACAGACAGGCAGACAGACAAACACTGAGACAGATAGTCAGACACACAGACAGTGTAACAGAGAAAGACACAAAGGATGACAAACCGATACGTAGACAGACAGACACGCAAACATACAAAGACTGAGCCAGATAGCCAGACAGACAGACAAACCGATACGTAGATAGACAGACACGCAGACAGACAAAGACTGAGACAGATAGCCAGACAGACAGACCGATACGTAGATAGACACGCAGACAGACAAAGACAATGATACGGACATACAAAAAAACGGCGGAGAGAGAACGTGGGAACAGATTATTCAAAACCGTTGGCCGACAGCCGTGGAAATGAATTCATTGAGGCTGAAAGGCCTTCTGTCCTTGCCACTTCCAACTGCGCATGTCGAATTAACGACCGAATTCCAGAGGACCGCTGACCCTTTTCAGGAGTGCCAGTCGAACACGTGACCCTCATTATGCATGAACACCTATGCATACATTACTCGACTTGGATTAGGACGTCTCCTGATAGGCGTCAAATGAGGTCAGGTCACCGGGGTCAATGTATTTATAGTCTGACTCACGTGAAGTCACATAAATAATTGAGAAAACTGAAGCACAGAGAACCCTGATTAGCCATCCGTCCAAGTTAATGAGCCCGACAGCGGTTCAAACTACACCCCAGGGCAACATCCGTTTATCAGAGATGGGGTGGGAAAGGGAGGAGGAGAAAAGGGTGGGGTAAATATGGAAGAACTGATGAGACTCCATACAAGCTGGTAGTTTCTTGATCCCACTTTCGCTAATTCGTCAGATCCCGCGATCATCAGGACACTCGTCGCCAGATGGAAGCAGTAAAAGATGAAAGCAGACTGGAGCGACGATTCCATTCTCGAAATCGCTCAACGGAATTCCAGCACCTCCATTTCTCGCCGAATATTAGCCATTTCCGGCCGAACACCCGTTGACAGCCAGCGACTCCTAGCGACAGCGTCGGCGGTTGCGTCCCTCGAAAAACTTCAAAGGAAATCAACAAACGGAGCAAATATGAGCTTCAGTCAATCGATCGCAGACTATGGATCTTATGATGGAGCTAATTTGCGCCGCTGTGCTTTTCACCAGCGAACAGGCGGCGCCACTATCTGCAGAAAGCGTTAAACTGGAATGCAGCGGTGAAGAGGCGAAGGAGAAGAAGAGGAAAGAAGGCTAAAGAAGGAGAATTTAGGGTTTTGCAAACATTTCCATCACAAAAACGCCCCATTGTAAGAGTAATCGTAATCGTAAACTCGAGATTTCTACAGCGTTCAACGAAAGTCAAGTCGCGGGAACTAGCTTATTCACATGTGCTCAGTCAAAACAAAATCGATGGGTTCGCTGCGAGGTCAAGATCCAAGAGTCAGGCAGAGGGCAGTTAAAGTGGACAGGATATCGGCTGATGCCCCCCGGTAAAGAGACCAAAGAAGCAGATAAAACGATGCACAATCCTTCGAACATTCCCAAGACGAAAGAAGTCAGTAAGCGTTTCCAGTGTAGATGTTGAGGACATGCGAAGCTCTCTTTAAAAACCAAATCGATGTGAATTGAATTTTAAATTGACATGTGTGGGTGGGGAGCTTAGGAAAAATCTGACGAAGAACAACAAATGCAGTGTAATTTTATACATACATACATACACACATACATACATACACACATACATACACACATACCTACAAACGTACATACACACATACACACATACCTACATGCATACATACACACATAAATACCTACACACACATACCTACACACGTACATTCATACACACATACATACATACATACATACACACATGCATACATACACACACAAACCTACACACATACATACACACATACATACCTACACACGTACATACACACATAAATACACACATATACATACATACATCCATACATACATACCTACACAGGTACATACACACATAAATACATACACACATAAATACATACACACATAAATACATACACACATAAATACATACACACATAAATACATACACACATAAATACATACACACATAAATACATACACACATAAATACATACACACATAAATACATACATACATACCTACACACATACATACAACAGCCCTCGGAGACGTAGTGCAGGGGCCGACTGAGCCCGCTACCTTTAAAAGACAGAGTCTGCGGGTTCGATTCCCCTCCCCGGAGTCCTTCCTGCATTGTGCAAGTCCTTCTTCAATCCTTAGGCACAACTGCCTGATGCCATCGATTGATTCTCCTTCCTATTTTCATGCATCTACGCTGCATAAACATCACAAATGAGATGAAGTGCTTAGGACGAATGTGGGAGACTTCATCAGTCGAAGTATTGTAGCGCGAAAAGTGCAATTTGTGAGTGACAGCACTTGGGGGTGGGGTGAAACAGACCCATGGACGAAAATCTGGAGAGGATGAATCTTCAATGGGGGATACTTCCGACCCAGCGGAGTTGAAGTTCCTCTCTGCCCTTCAAATGGAGATCCTGATTGTCGATTGATCAGTCTCAAAATACAGCCTGGAGAAGCAACGCCCTTGCTTAGCTATAACAACGACGTCTCTTTCCATCGGGTGTTTTAGAAATATTTCTTAACTTCTTCTACTTTGGCCAACAGCAAATGACGATCACGTGCAATGTCTGTAGCTGGCAATACATCTCACGGACCCCACAAATGAACGATAATCACAGAACACGATACGTTCCATCAGCATTAAACCCGCACGAACTCGGAAAATGAAAGAACTCGACAGATCAACACATAGGAAGACTGGCCCTCTGAAAAATATTTACGACGACGGCCCACCACCCCCCTTGTATCTGGAGAAAGGGTCATTAACTGGATCAATCCTTGATTCGCACAATCAAACACCCAGAGATGCCCTCAAATCATAACAAATTTACAGTTTCTAGCTGTCTGAGACGGTTACTGTGCGTGATTCCCGCACAGTCGCTCAGCACCATCGATTCATGCTTAGTCATTAGATAGTGGCGCCTAATGAATGAACAAGAAACAAGTAAATTTACGTAATGTAATAAACCATGGCATTCATATAGCGCCTCTGATGACAGTCACCATTTATGCATTTCGGCTGCTGTTACACCAGTGACCAAGTGGTTAGCGAGTAGCCAAAATATATCTGGTTCAAAACCTGACAAAGCAGAAAGATTTGCACTCTGTTCCGTCTAGTTCCAGATTTGAATGAAGAGTTTGATTAGATTGGCCAAGGTAAACCGTAAACTAGAGGTGAGACATTAACTAAAGTGATGATTAACATTTCTACCCTCCTTTTTATATTCCTCCTCTTCCTCGCCATCCTCTTCACTATCTTCCATCTCAACTTCCTCTTCCTCCTCCTCATTTTCCTCCTCCTCATCCCTCTCCCATTTTTGCTTTCCTCTTTCTCCGCACCCCGCTTTTTCTTCTTCAGTTTTACCATAAGATGCGAAAGTTTGGACCAAATTATGGCTTCATCAGTTGTTTTCATGCAAAAACCTCGGTCAATTTTGCTTCCCAGGCAGACAAGAAATTAAGCTACGCGGTTTGAAATGATGAGAATTTGTTGCAGGTGGCAATTTTGGCCCTAATCCACGGGGCTTGGCTGGCACAGCATGGGCGGATCTTTCCCAAGTAGTCTACCCGAATGCGTAAGTAGCCAGTAATCTCCGACGCTTCAAGGCAATGCGCTGGTCCTCTGAATGCTTGGAAAACTTCATATACGTCGATCAGTGGTTTTCCTCCAGTAAACGACAGATTGATCACTGAATCAATCCGCCAATCAGTTAGGAAACTGATCATTTAATACATGAATCGGTGAATGAATGAATGAATGAATGACTGTGCTATTCATTCAATCAGTCATAACATAGTTATAGTTTGCAGTGTTTATAGAAACATCTTACGTCTGCCAGCTGAGCAGCTGATGACGACTTTACCCAAGTAGCATCCGTGGTATTAACAATTTAAGTTAATCTATTTATTAATTATCATTTCAACACAAGCTAGGAGGTAAAACAACGGTGCTGTTATCGTGTTTGCGGCTCAGTCAAATCATTATTCTATGACCAGACTTCTGTAGAGGCTTGTGTATTATTACTTTCATCCAGCGTTGACTTCATATCAACAATGTCCTTTCGGCTGTAGACAAGAAAACTCGTGGAAAGTCAGCCACTGACCAAATGAAGGAAGGCAATATTAGTAGCAATTAACACGGTCTAACTACTATGAAGATAGACGGAAATTATACCTGAACCACTCCTGTCACAGCCCTTCCTATTATACCTATACGTATACCTGTCTTTTTCAAACCAACTTCTGTCTCTTCCTTACCTACTTTCTCTGCCCTACTTTCACCTTCTTATCTCGTGGTCTGTCTGCTGGTTATCCTGCCTGTCTACCTAAATTTCCCTGCATGTCTACCTCTTTCTCGCTTGTGTGTCTCCCTGCCATTGTAGCTGCCTGTCTGTCTCTTTACTTACCTCTCTACCTATCTGCCTGCATACCTGTCTCCATCCCTGCCTGCTTTATACACACGAACAGTTCGAGAAAAAATGCCTGAACAGCTCTGCGCCGGTCTAACCAGTAAGCATAGCAGCGGGATTCCACATGGAAATCCATAGGCAATTATTTTAATAAGTGTCATTATGAAGATTTTTATCTGGCCCGAGGCAGAAGACAATAACAGCGTCACGGGATTCGGATGGAAAGACGGAAGGAAGACAGCGAATCCGAATTATTGCATCGATAATCTAATCCCAGGATGATTAGCTCTCATTACTAACGTCGGCTGCTGCTGCTGCTGCTATGCCAGCATCATTCATTCTAAAGCTGCCGTTGCTATGGTGGCGGTTATGGCTAACCAGGCCTCTTGCGTTATTTTCTGCTCCTGTCGTTGTCGTTGTTGTTGTGTCGGAGACAACCAGTTTTCGGGAGACAATTACCTCTTCCGCAACCTTTTCAGCCGATTCAAATGATGCCAATACTCCGACTTGTATTATAATAAGACATCTCTTAGATATCACACGTTCTGTCGACTGTGAAGTTTTTAAAAAGTTGCTTTACACATAACTCAGATTCCCTCATACATCCTTTCGGATTGAAGTCATTTTCCACAGCAAATCTTTTATACTGATACGCCTCCCTAACAATGAAATAAGTGAGTAGTCTTTTATTAATGAAGGACAAACGCTCACATTATACAGAACAGATAGCTGCAGTCAACGGTGACTGTCAATCCGCTTCTGTCAACCGTGTCCCTCCGGATGAAATTTTGACACAAGAAAGAAAACTTCTCCGAAAGGATTCGTCAAACAATCTTGCAGTTCTGAGAGATCCCTTGAAGGCTCAGTGGCATAACGAGGGTGCTAAACGAACGCCCAGAGGAATCCAATGCTATTTACGCCCTCAATCGCGTCCACTGTGACAGCGATTGCTAATATGAATAACATAAGACATCTATATTGCCACTAAGTAAAGAAATAACATGAATAACACAGGGTATCTATATTGCTATTGTGAATATTATGAATGACATAATATTGCCATTAAGTAAACAAATAACATGAATGACATAAGACATCTATATTGACATTAAGTAGAGAAATAACTTGAATGACACAGGGCACCAATGTTGTACAGAAATAGAAAAAGAAATAGCAGAAAATTATAACATCAAGTAAATTTGAAACTATTTTTAAATATAACAACCCAAGGAATAACCTTCCACTGAATCTAAAATGCATTATGCTGTAAGAATTTTCTTCTATGCAATTAATTTTTATGTTTTTCACTGATGCTAACTGATCAGTGATAGTAGCCTCTGATTTTGACGAGGGTGCACAAGAAAAAAGGAATTACCTGTAAACAAATGTTTCGTCAAGTTACACTTACAATTATTACCTACCTGGTAACCACAGAATTCACCTTACCGTGAATATTTTCACAGGATTTTACCCTGAAAGTTGACTTCCATAAGGAATTCGCTTCTGAGTCGGCCCGTCAACTTCGTTGAATCCTTATGCTTTTTTCTGTTTATGCTTTAATTACTTACCTAAGTCATGCCGAAGGAGGATTTTCTGTCTTGGTTCTAGTAATCTGAGAACTTCTACAGCGCCACTGTATTAATGCATAAGGATTCAACAAAGATGACGAGTGCATCCAGAAGCACCGACTGGAAAACCGTAATCCGTCAATTTCCGGAATTAGGATCCTATTTTTACCTCACGACTGCAAATTACTTCACGGATTAGCACCAAGATTATCATCAACCCCCAATCTCAAAAGGTTAATAAGTTTTCATCCGACAGAAGAACAGAAACAGGGAGACAGACAGACTGATAAATACATACGTCGAGACAGACGGATTCCAAGGAATGGATTCCAAGACATATAGAGACTGACTGAGACACGGAGTACATAAAGGCAAGCATACACAGAAACATACACACAGACAGGCATACACGGACACACATAGATAAACAGAGAGACATAGACAAGGATCCAGAAGAAGTAAAAAGGAAGACGAATTGTCTTTCGGATAAGAACGGTTTAAAAACAAGAGAATCATAAAGGAGGAATAAAGAGCTCTGTTACATGGAATTAGTCGACCACATCTAGATCCAAAGCCGAAAACTCTCCCATCAGAAACATCAAGTGTGACGCTCTGTCGACCATCCATGAAAATCAACAAAACCCAAAGCCCCACTGTTTAAAACCGCCGATGCTATCTAAAATCGAGCTTAACGGAAATCCGGTATTAAAATGCTATATTATACAATTCAACGTAGCACAATAAAGTTTTAATACAATATAATGGAATCCGCTCTTATTCTATGCATTCTAAAGTAAAGCGGACGTATAGTAAGTACTTCACATTCCGGGGTGTCCCAAAAAAGTTATTGAAATAAAAAAACTCACCCATCCACCAGAAGTTTGTACAGATTTATCAAAAACATAAAAAGTACAATGCAAAAGCAAAATAAGATGGACACTTTTCCAAAGCTAATACACAAACAATTAAAATTAATACAAAAATAAAATATAAAAACAGGTAACAACTGCGTAACGGCAGCGTTGATACCTATGTAATTGTTAAACAAGCGTTGCAAGATACAGGGAACTTGACTGGTCATACCTCATCATCCAACTAGACAACTACACAGTCGAATGGTATAATCTACTTGCATGTTGCAAGGACAAGAGGGTCGTGTACACGTACTGATAGCCCCTTTTATCTTGCAAAGAAACAGCCTCGATCGTAAAGTAAGACCGAAAGCTGTTGGCGATTAGAAAACCTATTTTGAGCAACCACTACTTCGGAGAGGTTAGCAAGCATCTCGGGGAAGACATCGAGCCAAGAGCGGAGTAAAGGTGCTTATGTCAAGTGCCAAGAACACGTGCCAAGTGCCACAAGACGCTCGAAACGGTCTCTGTCGGCAGAGAGAGCAATCGATGATAAAGCAATTAAAGCTCTCGTTAATGATCGTCGCAAAGTCACAAAGAACAATACTGCAATTGTAACGAAATAGCCGACCCCACGGACTCAAATGGCAGACTGAAAATAAAACAATATGGCGGCCGTAAAGAAACAAAATGGCTGATAAATATTAAAGGCCGTTTGTAGATAAAGTGGTATTTATAAACGAGGTCATTCAAGATGTTTAATTTAGCACCAAATGCCTGTACTTCAGCCGCAGAGAAAGGACAATATTTATTCGAGAGATAACATAATCGAATATCTACATAGAACGTTTTCAAGAAATCGATTCGACCTGCAGCCAGGTTTTATTCGAGGGATTAATTATTCAATACTGAAGACAAAGAGAGACATTATGTTATGTTGTTAGTGATTTACAATTATGCCTTCTCGTTAGATGGCGCTATACAAATTCAGAATTAATAATAATTATAAATCCATCTGACCTATCTACGTTCCACGCTCATCCCTTACACCAACAAATATTGTGCTCGATCAATGAATACTGCGACTCTTGCTGTGCCCCATACCGGAACTGTACTCGGGCTTTCTCGGTTGCTGGTCCACTGCTTTGGAATTCGCTGCCAAGTTCTAATCGTTCTTCAATTCTATGATGTAACTCAGGTCTAACTCAAGACTGATCTGTTTCAATTTGCTTACCCACCGTAGTCTATCTTCTGGTTTCTCTGACCTACAGGAATTCAACCCGGCTTCTCCAGCGGATTATGATTTTGGATTGCAAGTGTCACTTGAAGCGACCATCTTTGATGCCTTGGGCACTAGATTAGATAGATTAGATTATTTACCATGGTCGAAAAGTCATTGTAGATCTCTGACTAAAAAAACCTGTCACGAAGTAACGCCTAACGTCTTGAAACAGACTCCGATCCAAACACGCGGGTTTAACAGAACAATGCAACGCAACTCCCTCTTTTCCAGACCGGAGACATAAAGGCTTTTCCAGCAGCATTCGAAATCGCCTTCACAATTTCCACCAAGCTCTTTCACTTGACCAAAGACCCAGTTGATTGAAACATTCACTGCTAGGCCAAGGTGGTAGCACTGTTTGACCTATGACATACTTTCAGCGACCCTTGACACCATTTAATTTTATTTTTGTCTCATTTTTCAGCCGATTTTGCAACAGCCTGTTTTACTGTTCTCTAGGATTTGGACACACATCCAAATCCTAAGTAGGCCTATCATCTGTTGATCGTACTATGAGAATTTTTATAAAGAAGATACAAAATGTCTAGATTACCGCAATGAAGTTGTAGTAAAATCGTTTCAATAAGACAAATGCAATGATTTTAAAGCACAGAAATGAGATTTTTATAGTTTGGATCAGATGCAGAAAAACACTGAAGACAGATAAATGTACAGCATGACTTCTGCCATTTGTTCCTAACCTATTGTTAAGTTACAATACAATGCAAACATTACAATACAAATAAGAGCCATAGCAGCTACAATGTCCCCAAAAATAACACGAACAATATCAACCGCCATATAGTCACTTTAGCCAGAAGTATGGTTCTTTAATTCGTTGGGGAAGAAAAGGCCATTAAGCCCAGGACTTGGCCAAATAATAGGGGAGCCTGTTCTTCTGATGTGGGGTAGTAGAAGGGGTTGTGTCCATCACTCAGGAAGCTCCACGCTTATGGGACAGATGTTGCATCCGTCAAGTGTTCAACTGCACAGTGGTTAAGTATTTCTAAATTATAGGGTTCTTTAGACAAGGGTTCATTCCTGCTGGCTCTCAAGTGTCTCAGAGACGGAAGATCCTCAGGGACCAGCACCCAGATCCCATACCTTGAGTTCAATGAGGCAGAACGACATTAAAAACAAATTAGCAATCTATTAGGTAGCAACAGAAGGAAATCCCTTTTGGTGCAAGATCTTTCGGGGAAAAGATCTTGGGTGGGAAGAGAGAGAAAAAGACCAGTCTACTTGAAGATATTCTAATGTAATAAACGCAGAGTTCTGTAAGATAAAGACCCTCATGAACTATTACGGCTAATAGTCCTTTACACCACCAATACTTCAAGAACTAAAGGCCTCTAAACTACGGCATTGTGCTCAAACAACCACAGAAAATGAAGCTGTACTGTAAAAGCTTCATGGAAAGCTAGGTAAGGTAAGGTAAGGTAAGGTATAAGATAAGATAAGATAAGATAGGATATACAGATATCTAACACATACCCTGTCCGTGGTCAACTGAAGTTCTTAAAAGCACAATCCGCGGTTAAGGGTCACTTGGACGAAATGCAGTAAGACAGCCACCTGATAAGATTTTCATGGGTTTTGAAACATGTAAAGGAATTCTGGGTCAGCTTACTCACAGACTATCCTGCACTAGGGTAAGGACCAGGGTAAGGAGATCATAAGGTCAGACGGTGTTTGTGTCTGCCAACAGCCAAAGATATCGTCGAAGGAAGTTCAAAGTTTAAGAAAGACCAAGAACTGAGAATTGAAGAGATGTCTTATAGGGAAGTAACTGCGGATTTTGACTAGTAAACACCTCAGCCCCTTCCTTAGGGTGCCAAAGAGATACGTGTGGAAATGACGGAGGAGAAGGAGACGGGGCAGGCATCCTCTCAGCGAGCGGCAATCAACACGCCATAAGTGTCAAAGCCTCCCCATCCAAACTGCGCCTAATGACCCGGGCACTTGGCACCAGCTCACCTAACCTCTGACCTCCGAGCATAGATGACTCTCCCGCTAATCACCTGACACCTTTGGGGATGCTGTTCGAGTGAAGGAAGCAGGGAAGAAGTTGCGAAGCCAGAATCTTCGTGGGGTGCACGCCCCCTACCGCGACAAATTGGAAGCCTACACCTATCCTGGGCGTGGAAGGAATGCCAATTCCAAGACTCTTCCAGAAGATAAGTAGTCTGAGGCGGCGCCAAGACAGACCAAGTAGAAAAATAGATCAATCAAAGCATATCTTAACAGGGTTTGGCACAAAAACCTTTCCAAGAGTACCATCTCTTTCTCTTTCTCTGTTTCTGTCTCTCTGTCGCTCTCCATCTCTCCGTCTGCATCTCCTTGTCCCTGTCGTCCATCGAAATATCACGGTGAGTCTATCACGGCTATCTTAGTTCCTTAGTTTTCCAAGAATTCAGAAGCTACGCCGCAGGTAAGCCTAATAAAACACGGGTCTCTGCCATGAGCAGCAGGGAGTCCTCTGCAACTCCACCGGTTCCTGATCCCAAAGGAATCTCTTGCCATCCCACCAAATCCAAAATCGTCCACATCTCAACGTGTTACAGCTTACTGCCTAACTACCGGTTGGTTCACCGCTTGCTTATCCAAGATCATTAATTATTCGGAAACACTGTGTCCCAAAAGAAATAAACAAGTTTCAATCCAGTCAGGATGCATGCACAAAACCATTAGGAAACATTTATGATCATTACAAGCACTTTGTCGTATCAGTGGCAACATAGAAGCTCCCAGCTGTCAGTTCGAGAGTTTATCCATTTAAAATGCGCTATATGAATGAGCAATTGCGATTACATATACTCATTTACACCATACAATACCATCTGTTTTAAGTTCAGATTAAAATTCAACACAGATCTTGAGATGAAAGTCAAATTGTACCAAAGAAAAATAGCATAGTAACGAATAATAAGTAAGTAAGAAAGACAAGCTCACATGGGTTAGGGTCAGAACAATGACTTCTAGATTAACCTCACAGTCTGAAATTAATTTAATCAGGAAATGGTACGGTGCAACAGTTCTTAAGTACCATGTAAGTATCAAGCAGAACCAAGACGTTTAGTGAAACAATCTGATGCTTTTTCTGAGCACAGAGAACGTCAAGATTTCCAATTGTTTTCATAAATTTGTCCGGTTCAAGTGTTGCGTTTCTAACTCGACAAGCGTGGAAGAGCAGTTTGCGCAGGTGATGGAAAGAGTTCATTCCGGGTGACGTCTGGGAAAACGGGAGGCGGAATCTGGATCAATTATTAACCGCAACGGAAGTATGGAATAGCCACGAGTCAGACGGGGTGGGTAAGGTGGGATGGGGTTTAGGAGTTGTTGGAAACAGGGTCAGTGACACGACCTTGTCAATGGAAGGTGAGAAATGACTCCTGCTCTGTCCAGGCTGGTCTGGCACTTAACGGTGTTGATACACAACCCATGTGCTGTCTGTCTGGAGAAAGGTGAAGATGCGTGACACGGAGAAAAGCATCCTTCTCTAAGAATTTCTCTGGAGACCCACCTGTCCTAGGAAGGGATAGGGAGAGCAGAATAGCCGATGACATCTGTCAATCAATGGCAACATCAAACCCCTTCAAACTGGCCTTTTGAAAATCTTGTGTAAAGATAGATCTAGATTTTGGATCTTTGAAAGATAATTGCCCAAATCTAACACCTTTGTTAGCAAGAAAAACAAATTTTTGTATTACCTACAAATTGTTTTATTACCTACATTCTTGTTACCTTAATTTTCACTATTTTACTATAAAGAAAGATACTAATATAAAGATTATGATGATGACGACGACGATGATGATACCGTCTACAATTGTATCAACAACAATCACAATTGCCATTGTAGCATTTTGTCCATCACAGCCGCATAAACCGAACATCACGCTGCCTATATAAACAAAACTGTCCAACATAATATATCATTAGTCACCGTAATATTAACGATATTATTAATAAATATTATTCTGAATAATAATAACAAAAACGAGATGCCGTACATCTGCATTTCAGAGGAGACCATTACACCGTTCGCTGATCAGCCAAACCATTGAAGTATAAAAGTCCTAGATCGGACATTAGTAGGCGATCATTCAACTTCCCGTCCGTCTGCCCATTCAAACTCTTCCAATCCATCAACACGATCGCTGCCATATTTCATTCCATTAAATCTGCCTTCCCAGCATTTATCCCCCGATGGCCGGTGTTAAATAGGAAGGGAGAATGGTTCCTGGTCGCTCCTAATTGTACAAGTAATTTCGCCAGCTGAACGGGGAATCAATCTTCCATGAATATCGCAAATCTTAGAGACCGTGAAATCTGAAGAAATTACTTCTAGTCGTCAAAGTCGGAAATGAGATGACAAAAAATACGAAATGAATTAACACCACATAACTTTTAATCAACGTGCTTTTACACCTAAATTAGAATTATTCTTATACCCTAAAAAGGTTGATGTCGTTGAGATTATTGAAATGACATAACTCCGCCACTGCCGTACACGGATAGTGCCAGTCCCAAGCCTGGATAAAGGAGGAGGGCGACGTCAACGGCCTTTGATGCCATGAGATGTCGTCGTTAAGCCCTGGAAACTACTACTAGA
Organism: Norana najaformis; assembly: GCA_964023275.1. Classification (NCBI taxonomy): domain Eukaryota; kingdom Metazoa; phylum Annelida; class Clitellata; order Crassiclitellata; family Hormogastridae; genus Norana; species Norana najaformis. The sequence goes on from OZ029923.1 coordinate 454,634, forward strand.
TTATTGAATTATTTCTTGCATTAGTAAGAAATATTATCTGAATCTATACATCCGCCGCCTTCTCATTTCTGTCAACCTAAAAGCTAGTGTGCGGCACGGTGGTCTATCGGTAACGCGTCTGGTCAATGATTATGCGGTTGCGGGTTCGACTCCGTGTAACGACCCTGGCCAAGTTGTTTGCATACACTGTGACTCTGCCACAAAGCCGTATAATTAGATATCGATGTATGCTGGGAAGTAAACGGCAAATCCTGCGATGTGCTGGCCCTGTGCCCAGGACCTTGGGATTCGTCCATTGCCACCTCAAGAGCCTGTAGACTAGGAAATGAACGCCTCCCCTACGTCTCATTTGTGGAATATGGGATACTTTACTTACTTAAACACAATCCACCGTAACAGCTCGGCTGTCCCCTTCCCTCCTTGGTCTCCCGGCAATCAGGCTTTGTTCTTCACATGGTATCTCTGGACAACCCCTCTGACTTGACGAAGCGCTCGTGAGTAAGATAGTGTCTGCGCTTAGTTCTAAAATAGGCCTTAAGAAATTCTCAAGTCTAAGATTTATGACTTTGTCTCCTTCAGGACAATATGACATTTTCACAGCCATTGCCGGGACTCGATTTCCAATCTTGTCATTTGAACCAAGTCCATGTAGAGACGAAAACAACGGCAAATAACTCACTTAAATAACAAGACTAGAACAATAAAATGACAAAACAACAATAACAATAATAAAACTCCTCTAAAACGGTCCCGGGTTTTGATTTCTTCAAACCGAAAGAGACAAATTCGATCGCACAAGTAAGATCGGTTTCTCGGAGTCTCTGCTGTTACACTTGCATCGATCTATCCATCACAGAATCTGCCCCTCTTGGAACGAGTCTCAGTGCAACTTCACCCCATCAGTTCCAGCAAAATTAGAAGACCCTCCCAAGAGATGACCAGGCAATCTCTGACTTCAAATTGCTCTACATTTATTTGACGCTCTGGTACCCCGCTGTCCTGTGGACCCAACGACAAACAGAGAACCAGGATAATAAGAATGACACTTGGCGTCGATAGATGGCAGGCCGTTCGATGAAGACGGCATTCTTCGTTTTCATCCATCAATGCTTTTCATATCTCATGTCGCAGCAAACGTTTATTGGGCCCCAGTCCAGGTCCACTCACTTTCTCTGTCATTCACTTGCCCACTCACCCTTTCACTCGCTCATTCCAACATTCAACGACTCATTCACTCATCACTCGCTTATATGCTGTCACTCACTGGCTCACCTAATTGCTCACTAACTCACTCACTCACTCACCATGTCTATCTTGCAGATTCAATTCCAAACATCACCCATCGCAGCGGTCCTGCCTGCCTGACTCTTGAATCGTAACCTGGAACCGAAACCTTCTTGCCTATCGATTTTATTTTGACTGAGCGCCTGTGAATAAGCTGGTTCCCGCGACTTAGCTTTTGTTGGGCGATGTAGAAATCACGAGTTTACAACTGTGGCGTTCACGGTCGGGCTAACTGTTCATGGGGTGGGGATAACCCTAGCCCAGTTCTACGCTCAGAGCCACCCGCCTCACCGCCCATTGCATTCTCACTGTACAATGGTCGTTCCGTTTAATCTCTTCCAATAGTGTCTGTTCTCTTCAAGGAAGGCCTAGGATTGGTCGCTTCCCTAAGGGAATCAACACTGTAACTCTCGGTCTCGGAATCCGACTTTGCCTCTTCCGCGGTCGCCGGATGGGCAACGTCCTGAGGATGGCCTTTACTCAGAACAGGGTTCGTTCCTTTACTGGCAATAGTCGTTCCCTTTCTGCGCGAGGACTTTCTCGTAACCACCATTCTACATCTCGTAACTCTCCCGTTACCGCCAATATTTTCGGGCACCAGTCGTTTTCTCGGTTCCGAGAACAGGGAAGTCTTACGACGAGCCTCTGTGTCTTTCCGCCCTAGGCACATGGATATGGGGCGAGACATCTTCCCGTTATCACTGTCTGTCTCTCGCTCCATCTCCGGGTACTTCCGAGAACTTCCGGAGCAAGATTCCATGTCAAGTCTCTGTATTGGCAATTATCGGCCAACACGGCTTCAGGGGATAGGATACCCCTGTGGAACACTCAAGAGAAGGTACCCTCTCTAACCTTCTGTAAAACACACCAACCTTCGTACCGACCTACGCACGAGGGGCCCTTCCCCGCACTTCAGTCAGTCCTCTGATCAGTATGTGTGGCGAAAAGCATATAGAGGAGTCGGTATCTTCCCATGTCGACTCAGGTGTTATCGGGGAACCGACCCGGACTATTTTGTACCGGGTATTTTCTTGGTATGCGTTAGTTTCCGGTCTCTTACGTACCGGGGCTTTACTTGGTCTGCGTTATGATCCGCGGGTCTTCCCGTATCCCCGCTGTCTGAATTTCGACCGGGAGAAACGCGGTCGCGACTTTACCCGAGTTTCGCACAACCTGTTAGCTTCCAACTATAGTGACTTACTCGACCGTCTCGCGACGTTCCAACAAGGTGGGCCCGAGCCCTGCTGGACCAACGAAGCCAGTCAGAAATCAGACAGATTGGTTTGTTTCGGCTGCGACGTTCCCGGGAGCGCACTGATCAGATTTTTCTCTTACGCGGTCAAAGGGGTAGCTTCCGCAACTTTCCCGCTTGTTTCACACAGACCTGTATTTATTTCTTACGAACGGGGTGTTTCCCCGGGTTCTGTCCAACCTCTACGTCCACCGTCGTGGCTCAGATCGCCTCGCGATCTACGGCAGAGTGGGCCCTCGCTCTAACCGGATCGACGCCGTTAGCCCGAAACCAGAGTGATTATCTCGGTCGTCCCGCCGGGAGCGCACAGATTAGTCTTTTCTGCGGACTC
>OZ029923.1:462500-565000 GCA_964023275.1 Norana najaformis
ACCGCTCGGATCCGTCGTATCAGATGGAAAATCAGTCATGTGTGACGCGAACGGGAAGTCATTAGCATGGCATTTAATTATTAGCAAGGCTAAATTGCGCCACGATAAACGACCTCGTTAAATGCAGTCCATAACTCTGAGACTGCTGCTGCAAAGTTAGGCCCAACTTCAATCTTAGGCCGTAAATTGAGCGACCGCTGACGTCACTGCCCGGCATCATTGTTATGCAAATGAGGTCGAGGAGAGGAGGACGAGGAACGGGGAATTCTGGGAGCAGGGAGCAGGAAATGAACGCCATGACAGGAATAAATGGGCTGGAGAGAGAGACAGAAAGAGAGAGAGAGAGAGAGATATAGACAGACAGAGAGAGACACAGAGAGAGAGAGAGATACAGAGAGAGAGAGCGAGAGAGAGACACACACAGAGAGAGACAGAGACAGACAGAGACAGAAAGGGAGACAGACAGAGACAGAGAGGGGGAAAGGGAGAGAGGGCAGACGAAGGCGTGGAGGACAGAAGTAGATTGGGAGTAGGATGGGTCGAATGGGGTGGTATTAACACTGGCAGAAATGCTATGCATCGCCTTCATCTCCTCTGTCCTATCCTCTGTTTTATCCTCTGTTCCATCCTCTGTCCTACCCTCTGTCCTCTCATCTGTCCTCTCTCTGTCCTATACTCTATCCTATCCTCTATCCTGCCATCGCCTTTTCCACCTCTTCTGTCCTGTCTTGTCCCAACTTCAACTCTCCTTGTCTATCTCTCTGTCTACTTCTCTCTCTGATCCTTCTGTCTGTCTGTGTGTGTGTCTGTCTGTCTGTCTGTTTATTTCCGTGTGCAAATATTAGCCTAATATTTACCAAAATATTTTCAAAATGGTGGCTGAACATGAGGGGGGACTAAGAGAGGAGGAAAAGATGGCAGCACTTGTTCTGCGAATGATGGTCTTCTGTCTGTAAACACTTTCAACAGAGGCCCATAACACGGAGGTTGAAGAGGAGGATGAGGAGAAGAAGAAGGAGCAGCAGCAGCAGCTTATCAGCAGATGGAAAAGCATCTTGTGCCTTGGAATCTACACAAACAGCTTCTGCACAAGAGACTAGATACAGAAGCTGAAGAAGAAGGAAGAGATGGCTAGAAATGTTTTCTCCAAGGAGAGAGACAGAGAGATAATGGAGACAAAGAGTATGACGAGGATGATGCAAAGGGGAGGAAGTCGGAGGAGGGGAAAGAAGAAGAGGATGAGAAACAGGAGGAGGAGGATGAAGAAGAGGATGAGGAAGAAGAAGGAGAAGACTCAAGAGGAGGAGAAGGAAGAACAGAAGGACGATGAGAATGCAGAGGATGATGGGAAATATGAGGAGGATGAAGACAGGATGAGGAATATAGGGAGGAGAGGAAGCAAGAGGAGGAGAAGACACAAGAGGAGCAGAAGGAAGAACAGAAGAACGAGGAGAATGCAGAGGAGGATGGGAAATATGGGGAGGATGAAGACAGGATGAGGAATATAGGGAGGAGAGGAAGCAGGAGGAGGAGAAGACACAAGAGGAGCAGAAGGAAGAACAGAAGGACGATGAGAATGCAGAGGATGATGGGAAATATGGGGAGGATGAAGACAGGATAAGGAATATAGGGAGGAGAGGAAGCAGGAGGAGGAGAAGACAAAAGAGGAGCAGAAGGAAGAACAGAAGGACGAGGAGGATGCAGAGGAAAATGAGGAACATGAGGAGGAGAGTAAACAGGAGGAGAAGGAGAAGGAAGAGGATGATGACGAGGAAGAGGATGACGGATGTAGATAATCTGATTGTTCCTATCGTGTTGGGTAAGTCTTTGGAGATGGAAGATTCCGTTTTGAGATTCCAGTTCATCGCATAAACTATATGGAAAACTGATGTCAGCAGAAGGAGGAAGAGAGGAAGATGAGTAGGAGGAGGAGGAGGAGGAAGAAGAAATAGAGAAGCAAGAGGAGGAAGAGCTAGAGGAGCAGAAGAAGCAACTGGAGGATGATGAATTAGAGGGCAGAACAAGCAGAAGGAGGAAGAGTTAGAGGAGCAGGAGGAAACGCAAGATGAGGAGGAGGAGGAGAAGGAGAAGGAGAAGGAGCATGCAGTGAAAAGAATGCAAAATGTCGAGGATGTTAAAAATAGGAAGAAGAAATGTAATGAAAAGAAGAGGGTGAGAGAGCAGAGGTGGGAGGATCAATATGAAAATGTCTGCATAAATGACGAATTGCATAAAGAAGAAGAGGAGAGGAAGGAGAAGAAGTAGGAGAAGGAGGAGGAGGAGGAGAGGAATGCTGAAGAAGAGGATTATCAAGAGGTCGACGCTGAAGCAGAGACAGACAGACAGACAGACATACACATGTATAGAGAGAAAGAGAGAGGCAGGCAAACAGACAGACAGAGTCAGAGGCAGAAACAGAAAGACTGAGAGGGAGAGAGGGAGAGAGAGACAGAGACAGAGATTTAGAGAGATAGAGAGAGAGATTGGGAGAGAGAGAGAGAGTGGAAGGGAGAGAGTGGGAGGGAGAGAGATAGAGAGAGAGAGAGTGGAAGGGAGTTAGAGAGAGAGACAGAGACAGACAGACAGAGACAGAGAGAGCATGGGAGGGAGACAGAGACAGAGACAGAGGACACATGAAGAGACAAAGGAGAAGAGGATTTAAAAAAAGAAGCTGATAAGAACGTCAATAAAGCTGAAAAAAGCTTAAAAAACAGACGAGAAAAAGGCGGAGAGAGAGAGGAGTAAACAAGAGGAGGATGAAGTAAAAAAAGCAGCAGAGAGAGGAAGACCTTTCAACCGCTAATCGTGTTTACTGAAGCATATGACAGGTCGCTCTCCCCACCCCCACCCCACCCCACCCCCTACGCTTATCCAACGCACTTCATTCTATCGCAGGTTCATATAAACATTTTCCAACGAATGCCTTTACAACCCATGTTCCTTCCCCGGCTGATCTACGGGACGGCAACAGCTAATCACCTTCGACACCCACATGGGCGGCAGCAGAACTTTCTCGATCGAGAAAACAGCAGATGTGATGGACGCTCGATTGGTTTCAGACGACTCCTGCTTTTTACAGCCACCTTTCTGAGCATTGGTCTAATGGTTAGCATGCTGAAATGTCAGTCGAGAGATCGCTGGTTCGATTCTCCCCGCCAGCACAGAGAACTAATGCAAGGTTCCTGCTCTGCTTGCTACCCCTAGCAGACTCAGCTACAACTTGAGAACGCTGTCGGTGAAAGGATCAGAAGACGAGGGACAGGAGTAAGTAAGCAAGCAAGTAAGCTTGTACTCTTCCTCTTACTCCTCTTCCTCCTCTTCCTCTTGTCTCACATCTTTCTCCTCTTCAACCTTCTCTCTGCCTCCTCCTTTTCCTCCTCCTTCTCCTATTCTTCCTCCTCTTTTCTTCCGTCCCTTACTTCTCCTTCTTTTCATCCTCCTTCTCTTATTCTTCCTCCTCTTTTCTTCCATCTCCTCCTCTTCCTCCTCCTCCTCTTCCTCCTCCTCCACCTCTTCAGTTCATCACTAGTGAAGATTATCCCTAATTAATTGCATCCACGGAGTCTGTGTCCAAGCGCCCTCCTCCCCATAAATGGGGAAATCCTCGGGGGCAGTAGCGATGTGTTTGTTTGACCAGGCTGAACTGGTGGCCCAGCCTTCAGGGCAGGGAGTGGTATGAAAAATGAGATGGTAACTGCCCTTGGTGGCCCCGGATTATGGATTAATTGTGATTAGATTCAGGTCCAACCGTCGGATTCTGAGACGGGAATCAGGATTGGCGCAAGGATCCCAGCTGAATAACTGCATACTAACTACGTGGTTTAATGTAAAGAGGACAATTTATATAGCGCATTTAACTAGCAGAGCAATTTCAGGGGTGCTTTTACACTGTCAACAACAACAACGACGCCAACAACAACATCATCATCAATATCATCATAACAGTAGCACCAACACAAGCAGATTTGTAAGTGCAGGAAAACAATGACAAAACGCATTTGTCGGAAAATCATGAAGGTCGCATTAACCCTGGAGAGAGTCACCGCTCCACTTCCTGCTCTACTTACACTACTAATTACCAATTCATTCATTCATTCATTCGTTCGTTCATCCACTCATTCATCCAAAACCACTCAATCCCAATCCAACAACCCACCCACCCAAACCCACCCAACCATCCATCCATTCTATTCATCCATTTAGTCATCCATTTAGTCATCCATCCATCCATCCATCCATCCATCTATCCATCCATCCATCCAGCCATCCATCCATCCTTCCATACATCCATCCATCCATCCATCCACCCTTCCTTCCTTCCATCCATCCATCCATCCATCCAAGCCAGCCAGCCAGCCATCCGTCCATCCATCCTTCCATCCACCCATCCATCCACCCACCCATCCATCCACCCACCCACCCATCCATCCACCCATCCATCCATCCACCCATCTATTCATCCATCTATTCATCCCTATAGTCATCCACCCCTCCATCCATCCATCCGCCCATACATCCATCGGCTGTTTGCATATATCACTTCAACCGGAATAATGGGCAGAATCCGAGAAGGGATGAGAAGTTTTCAAGTGGAAACGCTTTACACGTGAACGAACATGAAGCAGAAAAGCAAGAACTCAACTCTAGGAAGCACAGACAGACAGAGAGCCAGACAGACAGGCAGAGGGAAAGAGCGTGAAGGGAAAGCCACAAGTGGTCTCAAGATGAACTCAAGTGGTCTGAACTTCAGCAGCAGCAGCAGCAGCAGCATCATTGACAACAGGCAATCTTAATGGCAATTAAGGGACTTGATAAGCAACGCTGCGGAGAAAACCAGTTGAAGTGGTCATCACCCAGACACAAATAAAACCCCTCACCCAATTCACATCCCAATATCTATACATATACACATGCATGTGTATATATACATATACATATATACATGGTGTATATATGCATATGCATGAATATATACATGTATACATACATGCATAAACTTGTATACGATTTATAGGCTGTGCAAATATTTGTTATTTATTATACATATTCATGGTAATTCTCCAGCCACTCATTTTGTTCCATCCAGAGGACTAGCATAGGCCTAGCCATGCATGTATTTATGCATGTGTATGTATGCATGTATGTATGTATGGATATATGTATGTATGTATGTATGTGTGTATGTATGTATGTATGTACGTGTAGGTATGTGTGTGTATGTATGTATGTATGTATGTATGTATGTATGTACATATGTATGGATGTATGTATGTATGTATGTATGTATGCATGTATGTATGTATGTATGGATGTATGTATGTATGTATGTATATATGTATGTATGTATGGATGTATGTATATATGTATGTATGTATGTATGTATGGATGTATGGATGTTTGTATGTATGTACGGATGGATGGATGTATGTATGTATGTATGTATGTTTGTATGTATGCATGTATCTATGGATGTATATAACACAGTACAACCGAAATGAGACAATGCCCTCCTTACAAAGGTCAGAAGTGCAAACTGAAACCAGGCAACGGGAAACGTTAAGAAACCTAAACAGATTGGAAGAGTTACGATGTCACTTCAGACAGAAAGACAGAAAAACAGCCTTCGTAATTGCAGAGTTACGAAGAGGGCGGAGTAGAGAGTTCCAGATGGATGGATCAGAGACTGTCAATGAACGCCCGTCAAAGACAAGACGTCTCCAGGGCCTGCCTGGAACAACATACTTTCCAGAATATTCCGATCGAAGAGGGGATCTTCCTTTATGTATGTATGCATGTATGTATGTATGTATGTATGTATGTATGTATGTATGTATGTATGTATGTATACAATACAATGCAGGGTGTATGTTTGCGCATATGTAGGTATCGAAGCATTTATGCAGTCCCTTTTAGAAACCTCTCAAAAGCATGATGAATAATATTTTAAATAGTACTATTATTTCCGCAGTTACATAATTTGGCTTAATTAGTTTAATAGCATTTATTATGACATTAATTATGCGGTTAGGCTTATTCAGTTAGTCAATTAATTGATAGATATATATTCAGTTACTTATCTAGCACTTTATTTGTTAATTTTGAACCACAAAAGATACTTACTTAAGTCTTAAGTCAGTCAAAAGAAACTGTGTACTTGGAGACAATAGAACTTAATTAAGTCTTCGTCGAAGTCTGTTTTCTTTGAAGTTCCTAAGAAAGTAGCCACGATATTTACCCGCTTCAAACTTCGTCGATTACCTATCACATTAATTTAAATTTCAAATTCGTATCGAAGATTAAGTCTCGCTATTAGATCTCAAATTTACATGAAGTGGAGTTGAATCCATGTCGCACAGGTAAAGTTCAAAGCTTTGGCCGCTCAGCCAAATTCTTCACGTTCAACCAAACGGTTTAATGTTGTGACACCTTGTGAATTACGAGAAAAACAGTCACCTGGCGAATATAAATTGAGCTAAACTTTCCATTGTGTTCTATTTTATTCTGTTCTGTTCTATATTATTCTAGCTTGGAACCAGTCGACGCATAGGTGGTTCTTAATTTGTTCTTCTGATTATTTTACATTTTTCTTATTCTTCTTTTCTTGTAATGTTTTCTATGATCATTAGGCCTAAGTCTTGCGATTTTTGTGTTAACATCTCGATGACTCATCTCATGCAAAACTTGTTCGTTTTGGTATTTGCCAATTTTTGATTCCATCTTCGGGGAACTTAACATGTTTCCCACAAGCAATTGCACATAATTTAGTCGGTCGAACGGTGACGCGCTTTCATAGCGTTTACTACGTCATTGAGCATGGTATCGTTAAAGATATTAATGCTGAGGCATGACATCCGGTTGGGAATAAAATGGCGTCCAGTAACGGCCAGGAGACCTGTGCCAACGACGACGCTTTGAGGTATGGCAAACGAGTTTTCAACTTTTCTTATCTGGCTTAGATGTGTTAATTCATGTCGCAGTTGCTGTATTTGATCCGTTTGTGTGTAATAATTCCGGTGAGCTTGGTTGGCCTGTGATTGAGGGCGTGTAGCTGAGAACATATGGACGGACGGCGCAAACAGTGTCTGCTCGTTCTTGGTGATGACTTAGCGCCGCTGTGTCCGTGTTCGGATAAGGGCGTACAAGAGGGCAAGTTTATTGTCATCTGCTTCTGTACAACAGACTGGTTTCGTGTGTGGTTTGATCTCACTGATCGCTTACGACTGTCCTCGTTAAGTCTTCACCGTCTGACCACCGTACATCTTGCGATCGTCCTCTTACTTCACTCGTTCTCGTATCCCAGTTAGCACTTATCTTAAATTCTCTTATCGATCCATATTCTAGACGGCACCTCGTCTCTGGAACGATCTTCCACCTGAATTCCGCGAATTCACCTTTCCTCCACCCTCCAGTAGGTCATCGGTCTCAAGCCCCTTTATTACTCAGGCTTTCCATTCAAAACGGAAGTCACATCTCATCAAGAGATCTTTCCCCGATCCATTGAATCTGCCGCCTTCCTATTTCTCCAAACCTAAACACAACTCACCATAACAGGGTTGAACAAATGATGTATTGTTGTCAATTGATTGGATCATTTGATTGCAACTTTTTCTATTGCCATAGATTGGTTCATGCTTTGATGACATTGTATTATGGAGGATTATTTAAGAGGTACTCAGTACATGGACATCACTGAGTTAGAAAGAAGTTTTCCTTTTGAAATAAGGCAGGACTCGAGGGAAATTCCAGGGGGAGTTTTTTCCATAATGATCAGATAACAGTCACATGAGAAACCCAGATGCTTTGTTCAGCAGGGGAAGAATTAGGTCATAGGTCATCTGGCTCTGCAGGGCACAGTGACTAAACGCTAGCAGGAATACAGAACTTCTAGACTTTATTCTAGTTTATTAAAGTTAGTTCTGACTCGGAACTAACTTGACTATCTGAGAAGTTCTGTAAGATTAGCTTCATTTCTGTGGAGAGTGTGTGGAAAACTTTGACTTCTGGAATGCGATTGTTAACGCTAGACTTTTGGAACATCAAAAAACTCGAGGAATCCAGTTTGAGATGATATCAGGTAAGGCAGCTGATGATTCAGGACTTTGGATTGGATGATGTTTGGCAAAATGGCTTTTGACTGGCCAGCTTAACTTCTACTTGGTTTTTTGCTTTTGGTTTTCCCGATGAATGCAACGTTGTTGATTCAGCCAAATGTTGTTGAGGTGTTGCCTGCTGTGGATTGCGAGTGTTGTAGTTGTGTTTCAGCCAAACGGCTCTTCATAAATAAGAGATTACCAGGTACCAACATTGCCTTGCTTTGCCTTGCCATGCCCTGGCTTGCCTTGACCTGTCTTACCTGACCTTACCCGGCTTGCCTTGCCTTGCCCTGGCCTGCCTTGCCTTGCCCTGTCTTACCTTACCTTACCCTGGCTTGCCTTGCCTTGCCCTGGCCTGCCTTACCTTGCCCTGTCTTACCTTACCTTACCCTGGCTTGCCTTGCCTAGCCCTGGCCTGCCTTGCCTTGCCCTGTCTTACCTTACCTTACCCTGGCTTGCCTTGCCTTGCCATACTTTATCAAAACCTACTTTAGCTCATCTGTAATTGATATATGTTTGTTTTTCTAGTTATGATTTATGTACTTTTGAAGTTGTCAGATGGACAACAGTGTGTGTGTATTTATGTATGTTTGTATCTATGTATGTTTGTATGTATGTATGTATGTTTGTGTGTATCTGAACATTTATATAGGGCCTTTATGGACCTCTACAAGGCTCTGGATCATGGCCATCTGTAAAAAGTTGAGTCCTAAGTTTAGATGAAAATGTACTAATGTAAGGTATTGAGCCAATGCCTCGAGTAACTGGTGTGGCTTGAAGATATGACAGCACATAATTCTTCTATCCATACCTTCCCTCAAAATGGTATGTTGAAATACCATCAGGATTTCTTATGTACATGAATGATTACTCACAGTGGTTGTGTGATATGGCTGTGTTGTTAGCATGAGGAGGTAACAGACATTCATACCTCCCTTACACTGATTTAACTCACCATCCCTTCACCTCTCCTAATCTCTGCCCATGTCTTCCACTCGAAACTGAAAACACTTCTCTTCCTCATATCCTATCCTGATTCCTGTTCTTCCCCTTATCTATCCAGCAAATCCAATTCCAAACACCATCCACCATAGCCGTCTGATTGCCTGCCTGCCTGCCTGCCTGACTCTTGGATCTTGACCTGGAACGAATCCTTCCTGCCTATCGATTTTGTTTTGACTGAGCGCCTCTGAATAAGCTTGTTCCTGTGACTTACCTTTCGTTGGGCGCTGTAGAAATCTACAGTTTACAATTATGATTATGATTACCATATGGATTCCAGATTTACATGAAGGGGAAATTGAAGGTGGGGCATAAGGTTGGTGGCATCTGTGCCCTTTGAGTTCGATTCTGTTGTGCAAGATGGCTGGGCTGCATAACTGTTTATCAAACCTTGGAAGAGTGTTTGTACACAGTTGCCATGGTTGCCAAGCACCCGGGTAACCGTGGGTGATACGGATTACATGCCAGCTGTAGGTCAGGAACTTTGGAGTGTATCCCTTGACAGTCTGGGTCTAAGGAGATGGGCGCCTCGGCTGAATGTTCCACTTTTCATGTGTGTCGAGCAGAGAGAAGTTGAGTTTCAAAATATTTGCTTTCTTGATTGCTTGGATTTAAAGTGAAGCGTTCCATTGTGTGTGTGAAGCTGAGTTGCCCGATGTGCAGACCTGTACAGAAACGACTAAGTACTAAGTAAGTAAGTTGCAGTGTGTAAGTGGATGATCGAAGTGTGCTGGTACGTTGTAGCAAGTAGTTATTGAACAGAGTTGCTTTCAAAAGCTGAATTGAAGTTGAGGTCCATGGTCCCAACTGTTCTAGAGGTTCTGTAAGGTGATGACCATTATTTCTGCATTTATTTATTGCCACTATCTGATGATCACACACCAATCAGTGGCTCTAAGCAATTGTGAGTGAAGGATTTGCTCGAGGTCCCTGCACTGTAAATGTCTCAGAGGAGGCTATAACCTGTACTCTCCGCGTTACAAGCCGAGCGCTCTAACCAATCGGCTACTGTGACCCAAACTGTCACCGACCCCCAGGATTTAGGTGGGGTGTTTTTGCTAGATGTGCAATTGAATCTGGGACCTAGAGGTCTCTCCTACGATGCAATGGCCCTGTGTCCAGGACCTTGGGATTCGTCCACTGCTGGCTGAAGGGCCTAGAGAAAAGGAAATGAGTGCCTCCACTACATCTCACTTGTGTGATATGGGATACTTTATTTACCTAGAGATTTACAGTCTGACACTCTCCCAACTGAGCTATCTAGGCCGGCAGGTGAGACGAGCGCCTCTGTTGAGTTTATTCTCTAAGAGGCGCTTTATAAATCTTAAATTACATTTACAATTACAAATGCATATAGGAATCCATCTACAGTGAAACTTCTTCTGTGGAGTCGCCTATGTTTATTGGTTTATGCAAACCAGAGTGGTTTGTGTGAATATTTTTGTCCAGTTTCTCTCATCAGATGATTACCATAATTTGGAGTGGAATTTTAGATAGCAGGCGACGTTTCTTTAAAATTTGGTGGCCAGCTGCAAATTTATTTTCAAACCCCGGGTAAACATTTTTCATGAGGAAATTCAAGTTTTCAGTTGTTCCATGGCATTTCTGCTGCTGCCATTTGCTTCAGAGTCTGTAGTATTTTCAGCTGAGTGCTAGTTTTTTGCTGTTAATAATTAATTATTTATTGTCTCAATATGAATCTTTTACATAGTTTACGATTTTCTAATTTATCAACCTATGGCATGAGCTCTTTCTCTCTCTCTGTCTCTGTCTCTCTTTCTCTCTCTCTGCTTTCTTGGCAACAAGGACTTGGTTCTTGACATGGCATATTTGAACAACCCCACTGACTTGACGCAGCGCTTGTGAATAAGCTGGTGCCCTGTGCTTAGCATTTAAGTAAAGTTTTAGAAATTTTAATATTACGATTACCTTTATGCTGTAAGGTGTACAGGTTGAGAGTGTCTGTAATGAGTCTCTCTTTAAAAGATTCTACACAAAACTGTGATGACGATTTCAGTGTTTCTCTGGTTTTAGCGTATAATATTTTGAATGTATTTCTGTATCTCGTAGTTAGAAGAGATGTTTATTGCCAAATCTATTGGTCATTTATACAGCACCAGTATATCTTTCCCAGAGTCTCACAGTGCAGTTAAGGAGTAGAGGATGGGGGGTAAATTTACCTGTCATCCAGTGTAGACTACAAATGGAGAAATTTTTTATGGCTGTTTTATTGCTTGTATGGGAGCATTAAGATGGAGAATTTTTTCTCCGCAGTTTTTATGCTGACAGTTTGATTGCTTGAAGAACGGAGAAGCAATTTTTACGCATTTTGTTCAACTGTTGAACGCCAGGTGGAGGCAGTTTCGACGACCTTAGGGGGTTGTTGGGAAACAGTTTCTGTTGCTATAGTCACGGATCTGCGATATTGTGTCATTTGTTATGTAAAATTGAGGAAAAGTTGAGATGACTTAATGATGTATAGATCTATACTTACTACCAGGATACTTGAGGCTTTAGTCTTTAAGTGCATTGGTAGATATTGATGTGTATATGTGTCGGTTTGGGTGTGTGTTGATTTATGGGGAGAAAGGGAAATTCTTCCCCCTAAACCCTCACTGGTTCAGACGTCCCCCACTGAATATCTGCGGGGCATGGTAGCCGATTGGTTAGAGCGCTGGGCTTGTAACACGGAGAGTACAGGTTTAAACCTCACCTGAGACGGTTACTGTGTAGGGACCTTGAGCAAGTCCTTCACTCGCAATTGCTTCATGCCTCAGGTTCAGATTTACAATGGCCTAAAGAAAGAAATCATCCAAGGCACAATTCCTGGATCCCGAGCTCGGAGAAGACCCGAGATGACATGGATTGATAACATCAAGTCGTGGACTGAATTATTGTTCGACCAGTTATTACAGGAGACGAGGGACAGAGGCAGATGGCACAAAATTGTCCGTGGTGCAGCCAAACATCGGCTCGAGGACGGTTCAAGACAAGACTGATCCACAAGTCGCCCTCTGGTTTTTCAGTTCCCTTTGTAGCATTAGTTTTTATGGAAAGTGTAGTCAGAGGTGGTGTTGTCTGAGGCTGTTGGGGATTGGGGCTGGGGCGACTGATGCCCCTCTTTCCGTCTCTATGCTAATGACTTTAACTCCCAGCTGAAGAAGCCTCTTCTGGAGTCGGTGGTAAAACGGTCACTTAGGAGCTGACAGGTGTCTTCCTCTTGTCTTTGATCGCTCTCCTCTTACTCCTCCTGCGCATCTGCTTCTCTTCCACTCTTTCTCTTCCTTCTCCTCTTCGGCTTGTATTGCATCCTCCTTATCCTCCTCTTCTTCTAATGCTGTCATTTGTTCTCCTCCTAACTCCTCTTCCGCCTCCTCCTCCTTCTCCTTCTCTTCTCTGATCTTCTCCTTGTTCTGCCTCTTATCATCTTTCCACGTCTGTTATTCTCTGCTTCTCCGTGTTCCAGCTCTTCTCATTTTCTTCCTCCTTCTCCTCCTCCTTTTCTGCATCCTCCTTTAAGTCTTCTTCCTTTTTCTCCTTTTCCGCTTAGTCGTCTTCCTCTTCCACCTCTTGTACCTCCTTCTCTTCCTCTTGCTTTTCCTTTTCGACATCCTCCTCTACGTCTTCTTCCTCTTCCTCATTTTTCTCTTCTACCTCCTCCTCCTCTTCTTCCTCCTCGTCTTGCTTTTCCTTTTCCACGTCCTTCTCTCGCTAAGTCTTCTTCCTCATCCTACTCCTCCGCTAAGTATTCTTCCTCTTCCTCCTCTTCCGCTAAGTCTTCTTTCTATTCCTCCTCTTCCGCTAAGTCTTCTTCCTCCTCCTCCTCTTCCGCTAAGTCTTCTTCCTCTTCCTCCTCTTCCATTGTCTTCTTCCTCTTCCTCCTCCTCCGCTACGTCTTCCTCCTCTTCCGCTAAGTCTTCTTCCTCTTCCTTCTCCACTTCCTCCTCTTTTCCATCTTTATCCTCTCTCCTCCATTTTGTTCACCTCCTTTTCCACTTGCTCCTTCTATCCTCTTTTTTCACTCCTCTCCTCTTTGTCCTCCTACTCCGCTTCCTTCTTCTACCCGTCCGCGAGCCTCTTCCGTCTGCCCTTTGCTTCTCGTCTGCTTCATCTGCAACCAATGTATTCAACAGAGTTCATTCCTCCGGTCCTGTCTGCGTTGGGAAGATGCGTCGCAATTAACCCGCCTTCCCCTCCCTCCCTGCCTGCCTGCTTGCCTCCCTCCCTCCCTGCCACCATTGTCATATGCTCATCAGCCTCTTGCGTGTCTGTCGCAACCATAACCACTTCTACATATGTGTGTACATACCCACACAACTTACACAAACACGCACGCATGTATGTATACGCTTATATATAACATATGTATATATACACTAGTTCTACATATTTTATATATATGTATATGTATACAGTGTATATGTATGTTTTTGTGTTAAAATGTTTCGATGCTAATCTGGCAGTTTATTTACTTTTCTGTGGTTAAGTTCAGGAATGATTCGCAGACAGGTATGAGGACTTTTAGAGGAGGAGGATGGTAAACACACGCCCCATCATCCTCAGTACTCCCCCTCCGTCGTTCTCCCCTTCTCCTCCTCCGTCTTTCTCCTCCTTCTCTGTCGTTCTCCTGCTCCTCCGTGGTTCTCCTCCTCCTCCTCCTCTTCCGTCGTTCTCCTTGTCCTCCTCCTCGTTCGCCTCTTCTCCTCCGTCGTTCTCGTCCTCCTCCGTCGTTCGCCTCTTTCTCCTCCTCCGTCGTTCTCCTCCTCCTCCGTCGTTCGCCTCTTTCTCCTCCTCCGTCGTTCGCCTCTCTCCTCCTCCGTCGTTCGCCTCTTTCTCCTCCTCCGTCGTTCTCCTTCTCCTCCTCCGTCGTTCGCCTCTTTCTCCTCCTCCGTCGTTCTCCTTCTCCTCCATCGTTCGCCTCTTTCTCCTCCTCCGTCATTCTCCTTCTCCTCCTCCGTCGTTCGCCTTTCTCCTCTTCCGTCGTTCTTCTCCGCCCTCCTCTTTATGCTTTTCCGTTCTTCTCGTCCTCTGTCCTCTGCTTCGAAGGTTTCCTCCTCAATCTTCCTCGTGAATCACTTCCTCTGCTTCAGTACCTCCGCCAACTTCCTCCTACATATCCTGGTTTTCCTCCTATTCCTCATTTAGCCTCCTTCCAAGTTTTCCACTCGAAGCTGAAAACACCCCTCTTTCGCAGATCCTATCCTGATTCCTCCTTTTTCCTTATCTATCCTGCAGATCCAATTCCAAACACCACCCACTTTAGACGTCTGACTGTCTGCCTGCCTGACTCTTGGATCTTGACCTGAAATCAAACCATTCTACCTATGGATTTTGTTTTGACTAAGCGCCTGTGAATAAGCTGGTTCCCGCGAATTGGATTTTTTATCGGATCCTGTAGAATTCTCAAGTTTACAATTACGATTACGATGCCTATGTCTTCGTCGGCCTCTGCGCTTTGTAATGACTTTCCCGGTTGTCTATGAAATGACATTGGGAAACACGGGTGTTCTAAGCGGATGTGTGTGTATGTGTCTGTGTGCGTGTTTGGGTGTGTGTATGTGTGTATTAGTCTGCGGCCTAGATAGTAGCAGTGGCCTTGACTTGGCTCTCGTCTTTCGCTGATCCGTCGTTTCATGCGCCGTCCGTTTTTGCTTACTCACAATAATTAGCAACGTTTCACGAACTGGGTCTCCGTCAGGTTTGTTTAACAGACTCTCTCTTTCTGCCCCTCTTTCTGTCTCTGTCACGTTCGTTTATCTCTCTCTTTCTTGCTTTCGCTTTCTCTGTCTGTCTGTGTCTGTCTGTCTCTCTGTCTGTCTGTGTCTGTCTGTCTCTCTGTCTGTCTCTCTGTCTGGAGAGTATCACACTTGCAGCAAATTTGGCCGCTGATCTGTTATTATCTATGAAACGTCATAGATTCTGGCTTTCTTGACAGATGCACACCTACGCGCCCACGCACACACACACACACACGCACGCACACATACAGGCAGAATTCTTGTTTGCTTTGAGACGAGTTCTTTGTTTATCTGGTTTGGCATAATTCCTGGTCCTAGGTCGACTTTCTAAGCTTATGCTGAAATATTCTGTGTCCTGCAGGTACGAGTGCTGCCTGAGTGACTAGCGAGTGAATGGATGACTGGGTGACTGACTGATTGAATGAAGGAAAAGAAGAGGAGGTGGAGGAAGAAGAAGAAGAGGAAGAAGAAGAGGAGGAAGAAGAAGAGGAGGAGGAGGAGGAGGAAGTAGAGGAGGAAGAAGTGGAAGAAGGGAGGTGTAGGAAGGAGAGGAGGAAGAAGAAGAGGACGAAGGAGGAAGTAGAGGAAGAAGAGTAGGAGTAGAAGAAATAGGAGGAAAAGAAGGAGGAAGAACAAGAACAAGAAGAAGAGGAAGAAGGAGGAAGTAGAGGAAGAAGAGGAGGAGTAGAAGAAATAGGAGGAGGAAAAGAAGGATGAAGAACAATAACAAGAAGAAAGGAGCAAGAACAAGAAGAAGAGCGGTCTCTAAATCTAGCCCTGAGTGACAGCCATGGCTATGAAATTTTTAGAGACTGCATTTTCCTAGCCTCGGCATACGAGGGCGGTTGGTCAACCCTCTCCCTCGCAGTCTGATCTCCCTCTGACATTGTACGGTCCGGGTAGGCATACTCATAATAGCTGAAGTGGCTAAGAGGTCCAAGTGGAGCCTACATCTCGAAACAAGTTTCTGCTCTGGCGGGGTTTTGAATCCCCGACCTGTTGATTGACAGTACTGCATGCTCACCGCCAGACTATTGCACACCCCCGGAGGCACTGTGGGTGATTGGTTAGTGCGGTGGTCTTGCAACAGGGAGAGTACGGGTTCGAGCCTTCATCAAGTCGGTTACTTTGTAGGGACCGTGAAGTCCAAGGTCTTTGCGCGCAGTTGCTCAGCGCCATCGATGATGTGTGTGTGTGTATGCGTGTGTGTGTGTTTGTGTGTGTGAGAGAGAGAGAGAGAGAGAGAGAGAGAGAGAGAGAGAGAGAGAGCTTTGAAAGGAGTACATTATCAAATGCAGTTGTATGTGTTCGAACCTCTGACCTTGGGGTTACAGTCCACCATTGCAACCAGTAGACTGCCCTATATACACCCCGTGGTACATTACAACAGAGCAGTACTTACATTACTTCATATCGGAGATGTAGTTGGCGGGAGAATTATCGATTGGAGTGCAAGGGGGCGTGTGTAACTGGCAGAACAGCAGGTGTGGACATCTGTTCGATATGTCAACTGGCCGTAAAACAGGCCATACGAGGGAAAACAACGAAAATACTATATAACAATTAAAGTAAAAGCGTGAAATATGAGCGGAAGGGCAGTCGAATATTTATATAGCGCCGGTTACAGACGCATTCATTCAAAGTTAGGGCCAATGAAATGAATTTTCAAGAACTGACCATATAATTAGGTCATTTGTTCGGAGGCATGTTTTACCCTTATCGGTTGGGGGTTATTGGCCGTAGTAGAAAGCTGGGTTGAGGTTAAAGTGACTGGAGGTGTAAGGCTGTTGAAATGCACCTATGACGAAGGTATGATATGGTAGGTTTAAGATAAGGTAAGGTGGGTGAAGATAAGGTATGGTAATCACCCACTTGTTGCAGCCTATTTCAGCTGCGGGAGTCAAGGGTGTGCGTGTGTGTGTTTGCTTGCTTGTGTATGTGTGTTTTTATGTGTGTATGTTTGCGTGTATATGTTTGTATGTATGTGTGTTTATGTATGTGTGTATGTTTGTGTGTATGTGTGTTTGTATGTACGTGTGTTTGTATGTATGTGTGTTTATGTGTGTGTTTGTGTGTATGTTTGTGTGTTTGTATGTATGTATGTTTTCATTTGTGTGTTATCTTGTGCAGAGGTGCATTAGGAGTTTGGTTACCTGGTGTTCCAAATGCGCCATTACTTCCTTGAACTGGATTTAGAGAGAGGTCACCGCAGTTGAACTCTGGTTCTAGGCTGTATCGCTATAGTAGGAACTCTGTTTTCACTGCTGGTCATTTCTTAATTATTGTTTGATGACTGGCCTCTTAATTAGTGTTGTAGATAGACCGCTTGATTAATTGTCAAACAGGAAGTAAGGTGGGCTGAGCTGAGTCAATTCGGAGCCAGCAGAAATGTACAAATATGACAGCGAATTACAGTGGTCTAGGCTGAGAAATCTCTTTGTAAATTGGCAACGCAATTGTTTACTGGAGGTTTAATCACCATTGTTTCTGGGAACTTCGTTAATACGCGCTTCGGATTATTTTGAGTGTCTAAAATTAAGTAATTAGTAATTATATGCTATTTTAGTGCACCGTCGGTTGATGCCTTGTGCGTTAGACACTGGCGCTATAGAAGTTACTGTTTAGTAATTAGAAGATAGTGGACGATCTGTGATGGATCAGTTAGATACTGGCGTTATAGAAGTTAGTAATAAAAATTAGAAGGTAGTGGATGGATCAATGAATGAATTGATCAGTGGATCAGTCGATAGATGATTGATTGGTGAATGGTTGGATCGATTGGCTGCTGGATTGATGAACGGAGGGGAGAGATACAGAGACAGACAGAGAGGGGAGGAAGGGGGGAGGGAGACAGACAGAGAGGGGAGGGAGAGAAGAAGGGAGGGAGGGAATGAGAGAGAGGGAGGGAGACAGACAGACAGAGAGGGGAGGAAGAGAAGGAGGGAGGGAGGGCAGGAGAGAGAGGGAGGGAGGGATGAAGGGGAGAGGGAGGGAGGGATTGAATCAGAGAGAGGGAGGGAGGGGAGGGAAAAGGAGGGGAGAGAGGGAGGGAGATGGAATGAAGCATGAATCGCGTGAGCAGCGGATGTGCCTGCGTGGACCGTGCTGGAAATTTGCCTGGACGCTCCTCCCGACTGGACGAAGCAATACTGGGCTCCTACTATGCCTCTGTGGGCGTGTGCGGGTGTGGCGCAGCTCTGGACACTTCTGCATTCGCATATATTTCGCCCTGAGGACTTTGCTCAAGAACTTGCATAGATGCGTCTGCGCGGTGCCCTTGAGGCCTGTGGGTTTCGACCTGCTTGACTGCCTGCTGAGTAATAGGGGAGTATTGATATGCGTCTGGCTGTGTGTATGTATTATGTACAATAGCAAACAGGTCATTGTGATTTCAAGGGTCCTTCTGGCCTCTGCCCGGGCAGCCGGCCGGCCGGCGCTCTTCGAGCTGTCTCTCCCTCCTCTCACCGACTGCCGTTGCTTGGCCCAATTCCCAGTTTCAAACGCCTCCCTTATCGTGGATTTCAATTTCGTTAGTCAAGTCCCTACATGCTTTGCCTTGCTCCCATAGTGATAGGCCTCGTAGGCTAGACTGGCGTCTCGCGTCCTGCTGCCTGTCCGCCTCCGTCCGTCCCTCGTCCCTGCCCTCTGGATGGTTGCGTCTCGTCGCCCGCCGCCCATTCAACTCTCGTTTAGAAGCGCCGTGCAAAACGCGGCGGCGGGCCACTGGACTTTAAACCGAGAAACCAGTAACTGTCCTCCTAAGGATATATAACAAAAAGGAGGGGCGCATAGATCCTACTTTCGGCTGCCTTCGACTGCTACTGCGCGCCTTCGCCTCCCAGTCGATCGCTACCTGTTGCCGCTGCCTCGTCCCACCGACCGACCGACCGTCCGACCGTCTGTTCGGCTGAATTCAATGCGGTAAGATTTCCGATAGCCGTGTGTTTAGATTTGCTGATGACGGAGCCGTCGCATTGTTTTCTCTGCTGCCTCTCAGGTTCCTGATGGGATGACAGGCGTATGTCTGTCTGTCTGTGTGCCTGTCTGTCTGTGTGTGTCTGTCTGTGTGTATGGCTGGTTGGTTGGCTTCTGGGCAAGTCGATAAGTCATTGAATATGTGTGTATGTGTTTGTGTGTGGCTCTCTGTCTGTCTGTGTGTGTGTGTCTGTCTGTATGACTGGCTTGTTGGTTGGTTGGATTCTGGGTAAGCCAGTAAATAATTGAACGTGTGTGTGAGTGTGTGTGGCTGGCTGGCTGGCTGGTTGGCCCTTGGGTAAGTCATTGAAACCTGTGTGTGTATAGGTGTGACAGTGGCCTCCCTATGGGTCCGTTATTGTGCGGGACTGTGGAGGCGTAAGCGAAATAGCAGTCTGTCTGTCTGTCTGTCTGTCTGTCTGTCTGTCTGTGTCTCTCTTCTGCATTAGGAACGTGATTATTACGTCAATGGATGTCGACTTCTATCCAAAGTTATCTCAATTCACATGTGTACCTACGCCTGCTCGTTCAATTATCTGTGTAAGTAGTAAATAACGGAGTTAATATGAGAAAAATGTATGTTACGTAGGGTTGCAATGTAAATGGGAGGCTCGGCTGTGGGTGTTGTGGTTGGCTGGAAGCAGTAGACGGTCCGTATCTCTTGTGGCTGTAGATGCTATAGCTGATAATATTAACGTTTGTTAAGGGCCTGATATTTGGCTATTGTTACCTCTTATCAAGTGCGGTGTTGAGCCCACTTAGCGGAGGATTACTGGCAGAGTTCCTTCAGTGTGGGGTCAAGAGGGTTTTATCTGCGGGGTTTTCTCGGTTGGGGACGGGTCATTTCGCTTCGCAGGGTCAGCTTGTGACCGTCTACTTCGGCTTACCTGCCAGGTCAACTGAAGTAATATCGGTCTATCGGTAACGCGTTTCGTCAATAATCATGCGGTTGCGGGTTCGACTCCGTGTAACGACCCTGGGCGAGTTGTCTGCGCACACCGTGCCTCTGTCATCAAGCAGTGTAATTTGGTATCGGCTTAAGCTGGGAAGTAAACGGCGATGCACTGACCCCATGTCCAGGACCTTGGGATTTGTCCATTGCCGGCCAAGGGCTCTATATAAATGGAAATGAGGGCCTGCCCTACGTTCCTCATGGCCATGGGATCTTTACTTTACTTTGAAGATTTACAGTTGTAAGACAGACGACGTGTAGTCATTGCAACTACTGAGTCAGATTTCATCTGGAATTCGTCCATTACAGCAATTCCTAGTCGGCTGATGGCTCCTGGGCGCTGAATTTCATTGGCAGACTCCATACTTTGCGTTCATCTTGATAATGATTTCCTGTTCTCGATACAATCGTGGCGCAGTACGCTAGGTCCTGCGGGTGTTTCGGCTTCGAATACCACCTCTCCAGCTTTCTCGTAGCGTTTTTCTCGCGTTTTTTAATACTACAGCCCATTATTTCTTTTTAAATGATGTGGCTGAGTTCGTTGGCCGTTTGCTAGAGTTTCTGTGCAACCCAGAACGAAATGACAGTGCAGAGTTATGAGGTTTTGCAGTCTGCATTTTGCTGTGGTCTTTATGAAGATTCAGTTAAGAGTATAAAAGTATCCCAGAAGTGGGACGTTGGAGAGGCACTCATTCCCTTTTCTTTAGGCCCATAAGCTGGCAATGGACGAATCCCAATGTCTTGGAAACAGGGCCAGTGCATCGCAGAACTTGTTGTTTACTTCCAAGCTTACGCCGGTGCTAAATTCTACTGCTTGGTGACAGAGGCACGGTGTGCACAAACAACTTGCCCAGGGTCGTTACACGGAGTCGAACCCGCAAGCTCATGATTATTGACGAAACGCGTTACCAATAGACCGCACGTTAAGAGCATGATGACTAAGTGTAGTTGTGAGAGTTCAGTATGTTGTAACTACATGCGTTCTCCTTTTAATGCTGCAGTTTGCTTCATGAATACATTAGGCTTAGTTGTGAAACTACAATCTACATTATATTCTGACTACAGTAGATATAATTGCAATGCTACAACTGAATCGATAACTGAATATATGTTGATCGGCAAGGAAAGGACTCGTGTGCAAAAGCTCGATAGGATGGATCGGGGGGGGGGGTGGTGTAAAGGCATTTGCGGTATTTTCCATGGACAAGGGGTGATCATGCACAGACTGACAGCGAGCAGTGGGGTTGGAGAGAGAGAGAGAGAGACAGAGTGAGTGCATCTGCTAAGGATCAAACGTCCCATTCGGATGATCTGATCAAAGTTTAAGAGCAGGACACAGGATCCTCTGGGCTGTGTTTAACATAAGCATGGTCCTTAGCCTTTGGATGACAATATATTCTGCCTGTGCTCCTCACTGCCTTTCCAATGGGTTGCAGCATGTTTTAAACACTCACTGCTCGTGGATTCGAATCTGAGCAGCAGTTTGTATGCATGTGTGTGTCTGAAATTTATAAAGCGCCTTTAAGGAACCATTCGAAGGCGCTAATGGTTATTGAACGAAGCAGAAGTTGATCTGATGAACCTGGGGTTTACTTCGGGCGCCTGGAACTCTAGGGTTAATTTGAAACTGGAATTGTGGACACGAGACGAAGGGGTTGTAATTGTAATTGTAATTTTAATCTGACATTTAGAAAGCGCCACTTCAAGAATAGACTCATCAGATGCGCTCCGGACCCGAACCAGCGAGACCACTGTCAAATAATACAGGTTGATGTTCTTACGAAGTCTGAATAGTCTGGCGAGTCTGGGTTAGTTCTGCTGTTGCTGATTTTATCTCCTGAAAAGAGTCCAGTTTAAGAGAAAAACTGGCGGTGAAAATGAGTTCTGTGGGAAACAGGATTGGCATTTGACAAGTGGAGACATCTCTCGAGTCAACCAGGAGTATAGATTGAGACAGAGATATACATATGGGGAGAGAAACAGGGAGGGTGACGTATAGGAAGAGGAGATAATCGTAATCGTAATTCCGACATTTCTACAGCGCCCAACGAAAGCCGCGCCGCGGGGACCAGCTTATTCACAGGCGCTCAGTCAAAACAAAATCGATAGGCAAAATGGGTTCGGTTCCAGGTCAAGATCCAAAGTCAGGCAGAGAGACAGCGTGGCAGCTATGGGGTGGTGTTTGGGGTTGGAGAGGAGAGAGAGATAAGAGGAAGAAGGGTTGGGGTGTCAGGATAGGATCTATGAAAGAGCGATGTTTTCAGTTTTGAGTGAAAGGCCGAAGCAGAAATTGCAAGCGGTGAAGCATCGATGAGTGTGTATGATGGGTCAGAAAACTGTCGCAGTTCTGAGGGAGTTTATGTAGATAGACCAGACAGATGATAGGAGAGGAATAGAGAAAAACATACACGGAATGGAAGAGACGGAATGAGAGAGACGAGAGGGAGATTTACAGAGGGGGAGAGAGACAGACAGACAGATGGAGAGGGATAGATAAAGACATACAAGGAATAAACGATACGGAATGAGAGAGACAAGAGGGAGATAGACAGAGGGGGAGAGACAGAGCACGAGGGAGAAAGACAAACGGGGAGAGATACAGAGAGAGGGATAATGTTGCTTCAATTGTCCTTCCGCAGTCAGCCGTGTTGTTTGATGTGCTTACGAACGGATGGAGCCACCGCAGAAGGGGAGGAGGAGGAGGAGGAGGAGGACCCGCGGAGGGGGAAGAGGAGGAGGAGGAGAAGAAGAGAGGAGAGACATGACGGGAAGGGGAGGGAGGAGGAGTGGATGAGAACAGCGCCGAGAGAGGAATCCGTGTAGGAGTGCCAGTTGGCTGGAAGCCCTCTGATTCACGGGGGTGCCTGAAGCACTTTGACCCCAGTCATTTCCCGTGACGCACTCGGGCCTCTCCACTGCCCACCTGGGCCTCTTGACGTGCCAGCGGGCGCTAAAAACCCTCCTCACGCTCCTCCACTCTTACACCTGAGTACCTGCATTCCTACAGGTAGAATTATTAATTTTTAACCGCCGCGGCCTCCAGGTTGACTGTAAATCAGCACGGTTGGCTGGCTTCATCCCCAACTAGGTTCGTTGGTCCCTGCGTCGCCGGGCAAGCGGGTGGGAGGGAAGGAAGGAGGCACGATGCAGGTATGATGGGAACCCGACTGAACCAAATGCTCCCCGTCATCGGTCGGTCTGTCACATCCTCCGAATTCCGAGGAAGGAATTTTTCGGCACTTTTCCGAATCACCTGAAAAGCTGGAGAACGGCACAGGTTTGCTCCACTGTCGTTTTTATCGGAGCAGTGGCCATATTTCTCATCTTAAAAATTTAACTTGCTTTATTATTATTATTTCTGCATTTATGAAGCGCCGCTATCTAGTTACTGAGCATCAGTCGATGGCGCTGAGCAGTTGTGAGTGAAGGTCTTGCCCAAGGTCCCTACACAGTAACCGTCTCAGGGGAGGATCGAACATGTACTTTCCGATTTGCAAGCGGAACACTATAACCTCTCGGCTAGCGCCCCAATGTTTAGGAGTTGGCTGGCCATGGGTTGAAGAAAAGTGTAGATTGCTTCCCCCTGAGATGGGTGCATTCCCTGTCCCCCAAAACGAAGGGTTGGAGCGCGATAAATACCCTTACATACCCTACATACGTTTCTGCGTCACGTGATTCAGCATAAAATCTCTGTTTACCCCTTCAGTCCCAAAATCCACCCACCGTAGCTGCCACGCTGTCTCTCTGCCTGACTCTTGCATCTTGACCTGGAACCGAACACTTGCCTATCGATTTTGTTTTGACTGAGCGCATGTGAATAAACTGGTCCCCGTAACATGGCTTTCGTTGGGCGCTGTAGAAATCTCGGGATTACGATTACAGTCAGGTCTGTTAAGATCAGTTAGGATTATCCATGTAATCAGCTCTTCTTGTGGTTCTTCTGAAGGCGGCATATAAATGCTTTGAGAGGAGAAGGAGGATGCAGAGGAAGAGAACAAGGAAGAAGAGAGGAAAGACGAGGAGATGGAGGGGGACGAAGGGGAGAAGGAGGAGGAAGTGGACGAAGAGAAGAAGAAGAAGAAGGACGACGAAGAGGAAGAGGAAAAGAAAGAGGAGGGTGAGGAGGAAGATGAGGAGGAGGAGGACGACGAGAAGGCGGACATAGAGGAGGAGGAGATTAAGATTAAGGAGGAAGACGGGGAAGAAAAGAAAGAAGAAAAGAAAGAGGAAGCGGACATAGAGGAGTAGGAGAAGGAGGAGGAAAAGAAGGAGGAGGAGAAGAAGGAGGAGGGGGCGTTATCTGTGTTGTGGTCAGTGTTGCCATTGTATTCTGTGGGGGGGAAGAACAGGAGGAGGAGGAGGAGGTAGCTATGTTGCGCTCAGTCATGCTTTCACTGCTTAATCGGCGTTCTGTGGCTGGCCACGATATCATTTCTGCCCCGCTCAACAACTAACCAGCCGTGTCCGGGATCCTATGTCCGAGAGGGTTTATCCAGTAAATGACACCCAATGTTTAACGACATCTTGCGGCCGCCAGGTCCGTTGGCGTCGATCTTACATTACCTTACGATATTGTCCAGCGACGATTGTTTCGTTTATGGTAAATTGTCTTGTTTTGGCGTTGATTTTCGTGGTATTTTTGGAAACTCTTCCGGCTTTTTCTGCAGGCTCATTTGTATATGGAGTTTGACGACACATTCAGGTTCTTCGATGACCACTGTGTAAGTCCCCTTAGTGTGAATGTAAATGTAATGTACACGAGTATCTATGACCTGCTTTAGGTAGCCAAATGGAAGTAAATGTAAATGTACACCGTTTTCTATAGCGACCGTATGTCCTCGACCCTGCTCCATTTTCAGTGAATTTATCGGGTGAGATCCTTCACCACCGCTGCCCGTTTGAACGGGTGCCACGCCATTTGAGGTCCCCGTTTACATACCTTTCTAGCCCGAGATTCAGATCTCTGAAATAAACCACTATCGATATGCGAACCGGCATCCTCACGCACAGAGGCATCTTGACGTACGCGTTAACCAATGTAGCTATCTAGGCCAGTGGTGGGAGTATCGTATCTTTCTATTCGGGCACTCTACGACATCTTTTGAGAACTGCTTCTTGCTGATGTTAGGGTACGAAGAGAATAGTTTGACTCCTTTCCGTCAATAAAAACCTTAACAGAGGAATGGAAATTTTTGCCCGAAAGACACCGGAACAATTGTTGGACTCGAGAGAGAGCGGACAAAAGGGGGCAGCAACGAGCTGAGCGTGTTATGAGTCGATTCCTGCTCGGCGCCATATAAATGCCTCGTCAAGACCAGATGGGTGGAGCCTTGAAGTACAGAGGATTAGAGGAAGGACTGAAGGAGGAAGAAAGCAAGTCAGGGTCGGAATTTCCTCGTTCGCAGCCCACCAGGGCGAAATCTGGGCATATTAGCAGCTAGGGTGGCCAAGCAGTCTACTGAAATATACCTGACCCCTGATCAGTCACCCCTGTTTTATTTCACCCCGCCACAGCCGTACTCGGGTGGGGACCTGGAGAAAGGCGGGGGCGTCGTTGGACAAAAACCGCCTCCCCCGATCGGTTCTAGTCACCCCCTAGGTCTCCTACCCACAAACAGGTGTGCAGCAGGAAGGGCATGGGTGGGAGAGCGCAATTGTTTGGGGAACAGGTGTTTGGTTGATGGTTTCAGGTGGTCATTTGTGGTTGAGTCGTTTTGTTAGGCAGACCGAGAGGTGAGAAGTATTTAGCTGTGTCGTCTTCGTCTTCCCTCGAAAGCTGGGCATTGTTTTCAGAGGAACTTCTTTACCACGGTTGGCATTGTGTTCCAAGTTGGTGGCCGAGTGGAAATCCGAGATATCGTGTCAGTACTTAGAACGGAAATATTTGCGGACGGTTTCATGAAATTCTGTCACACTGATCTGTATGTCTATGTCTGTCTGTGTGTATGCCTGTCTGTGTGGCTGTGTTAATCTCTGTCTGTGTCTGTCTGTCTGTGTCTGTCTGTCTGTGTCTGTCTGTCTGTGTCTGTCTGTCTGTGCCTGTCTGTGTGTTTGTGTCTGCCTGTGTGTGTCTGTGTGTCTGCCTGTGTGTGTCTGTGTGCCTGTATGTCTTTGTGTCTGTGTTTATCTCTGTCTGTATCTGTCTGTATTTGTCATTCTGTGCCTGTCTGTGTCTGTCTGTCTGTGTGTGTCTACCTTTCTGTCTATGTCTGTCTGTCTGTGCCTGCGTGTCTGCCTTTCTATCTGTCTGTCTTTTGCTGTCTGCGTATGTATCTACCTGTGTGTTTGTTAGACAAAAGATACAGGCAGACGAGAGACAGACTTCAATTATGATACAGTGAAGCGCTATAGAAGTCTTCAAATTAGAGGAGGCTAATTAACGCGAAGTGGTTGGCAAAATTAGAAAATCGCATCGTCGAATTGTTGACAGTAGATAAATAATTGGACCCGACGAAGACGCATCCTGGTTTACCTAGCCTCACAAGGGTCACGAGGAATTCATTCCCTCCCCGTCCAGGCCTCCTCTGGGGAGCAAGGCCTGGCCTCGTACGAAGATCCGATGTCCCTCTCCAGCCGGGGCCTCAAGGAACTGAGCGAGGCCTGACATCTGACGGCGTCCAGTTTTTCGTTTCCAACTACCGGGATCTGTGTGTGTGTGTGTCTGTCTGTCTGTCTGTCTGTCTGTCTGTCTGTCGTTTTCCAAGCAGTGTACCCATCTCAAGGGTATGTCCTTAGTCGCGTCTTTGTCCTCTTGGCACCCTCCACCCCTTGGACCCTGTGTACCTTGGACCGACCTCCAGTTGTTGACGAAAGGGGAGAGACTGATAACCCCACCCCTTCATCCGACGACATTTGCTCTTACCCACCCCACCCCATATCTCCCCCTCCCCGAAAGGATGCGACGTTTGTTTCCGCCACCCCTCCCTCCATCCCTCCCCCGCTTGGAAGGAGCGACGCAAGAGGAAACTAAGGACTTGACTGTTTCTCGAGGGTCTTCGCTGATGTCTTGAAGCGTCGGGGTTTATGGAGCCAAAAAACCAGGGGCCCCGGCGCTCGCAAACCCCACCCCACCAGTCCCCACTTGAAGAGTTTCTCACAGAACTTAAATGCGGTGCCTATATAAATGACCACATGCACACGTACATACCTTCATACATACATACATACACATACATACATACGTATCTTCGTACTTACATACATACATTTATGCATATGTACTTTCATACATACATACATATATACATAACACATACATATATATCTTCGTACATACATACATGCATACATATGTACATAACTCACATACATATCTTCATACATACATACATTCATGCATACGTACTTACATACATACATACATACATACAGACATACATACATATATACATACATACATACATATATATATACATACATACATACATAACTCACATACATATCTTCATACATGCATACGTACTTACATACATACATACACACATATATACATAACACATGCATATGTATCTTCATACATACATACATACATATATTCATTCACACAGCTACATGTACAGCACCCTTTTTTGGCCTTGGCTGTAATACAGCGCTCTATAAATCGTCTTATAATATATTCATATATACATACATACGTAGCTCATACACACATACACTCATGCATGCATACATACAAATGTACATACATACAGACTTAATCTCTTAACTTGTTTGTTATATCCATCTCATGGTATCTGTGTATCTCGTAGTGTCTTTATGTATCTGTATTTCTACGTTTTAGTTATTTATGTAGGGCCTTTGCATTCTTGAATATCAGTCGGATGTTAGTAGTTGGGCTTGGTCTACTGGATGCCATTTCTAAGCTTTGCATAATTTTTCTGCTATTAAAATCGCCTTGAAGACGCGTCCCAGAAATGCCCGACGCCATTAATTAGTTGAGAATTTTAATTGCTCCGTAAGATGGCGTTGGGTTAACGGTACGTACTTGTAAAGAATGCAAGGTGAGGTTTGAAGAGGATTTCCCAAAGTACTTGAGGCCGTATTGTGTAGACGACACTGGCGGTATAGAGACTTCTACTTGGCCAAGGTCCAATCCCGCTATCGCTAGAAGGCTGTCCGTGGACTGAGAGAGACGCAGGAGCCTTGGCTTTCTGACTGTCTTCGGCTTCGCTTTGACACCTCTTAGGAGTCGACGCGGCAGGTACAAAGGGCGTTCCTGTCTGGTAGATCATCGGGCGGTTTTAATTAGAGAGCCGAGAGAATTATGGGTCTCTTCCTAGCTGGATGACAGCTATGGCTGCTTCCTCTTCTGGTTTCGGATAGCCCGGAGCAGGATGTCTCGCTCGCTCTCACCTGAATCCGATCCTCTTACGTGAAACTGGAGGCTCTGACGAGAGGGGGGTTTCAGTGCTGTGGCGTAATCGGCCGCTGAGATGGAGATGGATAGTAAGAGGCAGAGGGAATGAGTAGGAGCCAGAGGGAATTAGTAGGAGACAGAGGGAATCAGTAGGAGACAGAGGAATTGAGTAGGAGACAGAGGGAATGAGTAGGAGACAGAGGAATTGAGTAGGAGACAGAGGGAATTAGTAAGAGACAGAGGGAATCAGTAGGAGACGGAGGGAAGGAGTAGGAGACATAGGGAGTAGAAGACAGAGGGAATGAGTTGAAGACAGAGGGATTGAGTAGGATACAGAGGAATTGAGTAGGCGACAGAGGGATTGAGTAGGAGACAGAGGGAATGAGTTGAAGACAGAGGGATTGAGTAGGATACAGAGGAATTGAGTAGGCGACAGAGGGATTGAGTAGGAGACAGAGGGAATGAGTTGAAGACAGAGGGATGGAGTAGGATACAGAGGAATTGAGTAGGCGACAGAGGGATTGAGTAGGAGACAGAGGGAATGAGTTGAAGACAGAGGGATGGAGTAGGATACAGAGGAATTGAGTAGGCGACAGAGGGATTGAGTAGGAGACAGAGGGAATGAGTTGAAGACAGAGGGATGGAGTAGGATACAGAGGAGTTGAGTAGGCGACAGAGGGAATGAGTAGGAGACAAAGGGAATGAGTTGAAGACAGAGGGAATTAGTAGGAGACAGAGGAATTGAGTAGGAGACAGAGGGAATTAGAAGGAGACAGAGGGAATCAGTAGGAGACGGAGGGAAGGAGTAGGAGACAGAGGGAGTAGAAGACAGAAGGAATCAGTAGGAGACAGAGGGAATCAGTAGGAGAAAGAGGGAATTAGTAGAAGACAGAGGGAATGAGTAGGAGACGGAGGGAATGAGTTGAAGACAGAGGGATTGAGTAGGATACAGAGGAATTGAGTAGGAGACAGAGCGAATGAGTTAAAGAGGGAGGGAGAGGAGGGAGGGAGGGAGGGAGGGAGGGAGGGGGAGAGAGAGGTAACTCTAGGTAATGTGGTAACTCACCTCACTGAGATAACGCACCTCACTTACTCACTTACTGAAGTAAGTTTCCTGAGCTCACATTTAGCTCAGATGTGTAGGCATGTATGTGTGTGTCTGAATATTCATATAGTATGTTTAAAGTCTGAGGAAGGGCTGAGGCATTGCTATCTAGTAGATCTAAAAAGGTGCTTCTTAATTAATGTTCATTGGAATACTTACTGTTCCATGAGGATGGATGGTGGTCCAATGCAAGAGAGAAAAACGGCGTGACCGAAGGGCTGTATAGGAGCGCGGTCCTAACAGATCCCCACGTGCCGCAGAGCATTGTTTTCGTAGACCCATTTGAAGACATAACCTACATCTGGCCAGCACTGACTTCACCTTATCTGATTTCAGCTTCAGTCTGCAATATCTTCAAGTGATATTCAGCTGCTAATATTGCTGGACTGAATTGAGTTGGGTTGGCTTTTGGTGGCCACTACACTTATCTAGACCCAACTTATCCTCAGCTCAGAGGGTCAGTTTACGGTAATTGTGACGGCAAGTGGCGGCTGATTATTCGTGTAGAGCAAACGTCTCTTGTGACTGGCGAACTAGCGAGAGAGGGTGAAGAAGGCCCTGTAGCTTTGACAAGTGCGGGGCAGGTCCTCACCATTTACGTGTTCAGGCCCTTAGTAAAGCTAGTTGTGATTTGATCTGACTGGGTTTACGATAAGCTGACTTTTTCTCTGCATACAAGCAGGCACACGGAATAAGAACAAGATCCTACCGTTGGGTAACTGGGGGCAGGTTGGCACCTCAGCTAAATCTGGCGTTTACCGTCAGGACCTTCCTTCTGGGGCGTTTCCTCAGGGGGATGTAGATACGCATATTACCTTGGCTTGTTTACCTTTACCTTGCACGTATCAGTACACGCACGCACACAGACACACACACGGACACACACACAGACACACACACACAGGTGTATCTTATGGGAAGGTGAATTAGGGACACCTGCCTCAAAGTCATTCAGGAAGTTTTGGAAGACTGGCTGATTAAGTATTCTGAGGTTAAAGGTTTTGTGCGTAGAGTCCAGTTTTAGTACCATTTCATTCATTCTTTCATTGTTTTGCTTATTCATTCAGTCACTCTTTCATACATTCATTCATTCTTTCCTTCATTTAGAGCACTTCTGGTAGCACAGCTTTTGTTTCATCAGTGGTAATGACGATGGCTAGTAGCATGGCGGTGGTGGCGGTGGTGGCGGTGGTGGTGGCGGTGGCGGTGGCGGTGGCGGTGGCGGTGGCGGTGGTGGTTGGGGTGTTGGCGCATTGTTCAGCAGAGCCCTGTGGCGTTCTTCAGTCTTCGCAGCAATTTGGCCGACTGCCCGGCTGTACGTACCTACCCCGGTGGCTGGAGAAACTCACCTGGTGTGGCAGCATATTAATATGGACACATCCGACTCGAATGTAGGCAGGAAATGCCGGACACACACCTGTGCATACGCTGCCCAACTCACACATGTCCACCAAGGAACTGGCCAGCGATAAAGGTATAGACATACAGCAGTTGGCTGATGAGGATCATGATGAAGATGGTGATGATGATGAAGATGAAGAAGATGATGATGATGAGGAGGAGGAGGAGGAGGATGTGATTCGTGCAGACTTGTTGCTTCAGCAGCTGTCACGAAACAGTTGCTATGCTACGAGATGCTGCTGCAGTCAGCAGTTCTTTTAGGTTATGCTTCTGTGTTGAGTTGAAGAGTTCTGGAGGGGGCAAGTGGGGTGGCAGTTGGCATTTGAGGGGGTGAGAGTGGACAGGGAGAGTTCAGTGGACAGTTGCTGGTATTAGCACTTGGTAAGCTGTTGATGTGCGTGTGCCAGTCGAGTTCATTTGAAAAGACTGAAGCTAACGAATGTTAGAAACAGGTGCTGCTTAGTCATTGTGAGTAACTGGCCAAGCACTTGGTTTCTGGTGGGTTTCTGGAAATAAATTTTGGGAATTCTGTATTTCTTGAAATATCTTTTGGGATTTCTGTATTTCTGGAAATATCGGTTGGGTATTCTGAGTTTCTTTAAATATCTTTTGGGAATTCTGTATTTCTGGAAATATCGTTTGGGAATTCCGGGTTTCTGGAAATATTGTTTGGGAAGTCTGGGTTTCTGGAAATATCTTTGGGAAGTTTGTGTTTCTGGAAATATACTCTGGAAATTCTGGGTTTCTGAAAGTATCTTTGGGAAGTTTGTGTTTCTGGAACTATACGTTGGAAATTCTGGGTTTCTGGAAATATCCTTTGGGAATTCCGGGTTTCTGGAAATATTGTATGGGAAGTTTGTGTTTCTGGAAATATCTGAGAATTCTGGGTTTCTGGAAATGTCTTTATGACTTCTGTGTTTCTGGAAATAGCTTTATAGATAGCTGACCAGTGTTGGATTGTGTAAACAAGAGGAAGACAGGATCTTGGGTCTCAACCTCTCTAACATCTGGGATCTCAACCACTTTATCCACCGAACTGTTACCAAGGAATATGTTTTTACTTAAATTGAACTCGTATGTATTACGATAAGAAAACAACAGCTCTTTGCGAATGTAATACGTGTAATCTGCTGATTTGATGGAGTCTGTGTTAGAAGGTCAGGATTACCTGTTCAGTTCGTGCAATGTACGTGTCTTTGCACGTGTGAGCAGGCAGCTGGAAAGTTAAACATATTGGATTCACCAGTGCGAGTGAATTGTTTTCAAAATGATACATATGGGACATGTGGGCATATCTTATAGTTTTGCGCTCCCATACACTGGCATGGGTACAGCGTGCTATCACGTGTGTTGGACTGCCCTTTTAGAACTGTCTTCCCCAGGAATTTTGAACTCTTCCTCTTCCAACAGCTCAAGAAACATTCTTGGCACACCTTAAGTTGCACCTTTTTCGTGCTGCTAGATATTCATGCTGCAACCCCTTTGTGAGGTTCTTAAAATACGCTATATAGGTTTCTGGATACATACATACATACATACATGTCTAAGGTAGAATTCCAACCTTCATTCAATACTGTAAACTTGTTTCTTCCAACGTCTGTTACCGTCTTAATAAACATTTGTCCGAACTTCAAGGCCACGGTGGGAGTTTGAAACTTGGAGCAGGTGCCGTCCAGATCTGACCGGCGAGTCCAGCAACCACCCAGGGTGTAGGCTGACAGAACACTCGTGTGCTAACAGCGATGGGAACAGGTGGAAGTCGAGCGAAAACAAGACTGAATGATAGGCGCAATCAGAAATCTGGAGGAAACAGGATCCTCGCGATCGAAATTAAATCGATCCCCTTCGGAATGGTAAACAGGATGACGGCGCTAGTTTTTATCCATTTAATTAACTCTCCATTCAGGAGTCGTTTCGACTTCAGACTCTGCTCCTCGGTGGCATTTGAGCGGAGCGGGTTGTATTTCCGACAAGGGTCTTCTATCTGTGTTGGCCCGTACCCTCATCAGTTCCTGCAGGGAGGAGATGAATGATATGTTGACTCCGTTTAATAGGGGTCGTCGTTTGACTGGAAAATTTTGCCACACAAGCAGAAAAGTCTCTTCTTATTGGCTTCAATTACCGGTTCGTGTGTAGTTAATCAGAGAAAGATCTTCAAGATGATATGGCCAATTTTTTTCGATCTAATCACTGACAAACCAAGCCCTAATTCTACCTCTTCAAACATTTTCAGGCGACACACCTTAGCCTGGCATGGTCCGTACACGGGGATCTTAAATGGAGTGGCGCCCATTCAAACGGGCAGCGATGGTGAAGGATTTCACCCAATAAATTCATTGGAAAATGAGCAGGGTCAAGGCCATACGGTCGCTATGGAAAACGTGTACATTTACATTTACCGTAATTTGTAAAGTTCCTTCAGTAGAAAAAATCAGGATATACTGCAATTAACACCACACAATTTAACACCCGTGGGACATTCCAATACAGACCAATTTATTTCACAGATCCGTTGCTGTCTCCCAACTTAAATTTCAAATCGTTAAGCCCGTTTTTCTAGCTTCCTCCTGAAATCCTGGCAAATATGCCGTAAAGCTTTTTTCTGGTCATTATCTGACATGAATATTTTCACCAATTGTTACAAGCTAAACTTGTTTTGCTCATTAAAATTACATTAAGTCGATCAACGCATGGTGGGAGTCAACGGTTTATCAGCCATTTGAAGTCTTTGCCAATCTGGGTCAACAGATGTATCTCTGCTCCCGGGAAAAATCCTCGTACAGTAATTTCTCAGTAGACGTATGAATCGTACCAGGATAATGAAAAACTGTTTAATTGAAAGTTCACTCACGTGATTAATTAGAATTAATTGTTAATTATTGGTCAGATGTGAACCTGATGCACTGCAGTTATTGTGTCCAATTTGTCCAATGTTTCTAGTCTGTTCCGTTTTGTGAATATTTATAGCATGTTGTAATTAATTTTAAAGTTGTAATAATTCATAACGTGCCATGATTTATGAATATTCATATATCTAAAGACTGGGTTAACGCTGAGAAGCATAAAAATTTAATGGAAATTATGTTTTTGGTCCAATGGGAATTCAAATCTTGAGTCATCTTAACCAGTACATTTTGTTAATGTGTGAAGAAAAATACTTATATTTAAGTGTTAGATCGTAACACATTAATAAATACAGAACATTTATCAGAAATTCATTGTAAGAGCCGTCCGTTGTAAATGGCTAACTTCAGTAGCCATAACATGTATGGCTTTATAACGAGCTTGTTTTATGATGATGTCATGTTTGTTAGCTGGTAGTCGCATGATTAAAGTCTCGGCTTTTTAATGCGAAGAGTGTTGGTTCGAGCCTCCCTCTGAAGCGGTTACTGTATAAGGATCTTGAGCAAGTCCTTCACTCACAATTGCTCAGCACCATCGGTTGATGCTTAGTCATTAAACAGTGGCGCCTAATAAATGCGGAAATAATAATAATGAATTAGATTTTGGGTCCATGATTGCAACTGTGTTAAACCAGGTATTTTGTTTAAGTGAAGCCGTATTTCTAGACTGGGTTTTTGGTGTAGTTTCGATGCCGATTTTCAGACTTATCACCCAAAGTATGGGGAAAGTAATATTTACGGAACCTTGTTTGTACAGTAGCAGATTATCTGTGTCTCGTGTCGGCAAATGTTGGGGGGTGATGATGCTCTTAAGAGGGCAGACAAACTGACGCTATGAAAAACCAGCTGCACTTTCAATATCCGTATATGTCTAGGCGGAAACTACTTTAGGAGTCATTTATCCAGTTGGACTTGTACTGTAGCGTTGATCGTAGCATTCATGAGGCTTTGGAGCTGATTCTAACGGCTTCTTGAATTGCTTGTCCTGTATTTCGTAGAGTTTTATGACTCAGAAAAGAGTTGGGGAATCCGTAGTCTCACCGATTTCCTGTGTGTCAAGAAATTCTGTAAATCTAATCTAAGCTAAAGACTTATATAGTGCCGTTATCATAATGCCCAAGGCATCAGTCGGTGGTGACTTCAAGTCAAAATCACAATCAAAATCATAGTCCGTTGGAAAAGCCGGGTTGAATTCCGATAGATCAGAGAAACCAGAAGCCAGGCTACGGTGGGTAAGAAAGTCGAAAGAGATGTGTCTTTCGTTTAGACCCGAATGACATCAAAGAATTGACAGAACGAACTGAAACGGGCATTGAATTCCAAAGTTTTCGACTGGCTACCTTGAGAAGGCCCGAGAGCCCAACACAGTTCGGGTACGGGGCACAGCAAGAGTTACAGCGTCCATTGATCGAGTGCAATATCTATGTAAATATGCCAGTTAAGCCGTTATCTAGTAGCTAACTGACTGATCTGGGGAAGTTTTCTTGGTTACCATGTGTGTGTTTGAATTCTGTTGCATCTTGTGAATTTGTTGATGGGTTGTGTCAAGTAATTCCTTCCAACACGGAATCCTTATACAGTACATGCGAGGAACTTCCTCTACGGTTGGTACCAGTGACCTGCCAGGATTTTCAGACGAGTGTTGCCGGGAGAAAGCCGCTCCTTTATTATATCTAAGTCAACAAACTACGCGTTATTAATGACCGTTTCTAAAGTTAATTGTAATAAATGCCTGACATGTCGCAGTGGGTAATAAGGACATGATACCTGGGTCTCGTGTAACCACGGCCCACGTTGGAAAGACGTCATGTGAGCTTGATAAAGCTGTTTTGCGAGGGAATCTTGAAGTTCTCGACGGCTGGCGTTCCGTCCAGGATGCCAGCCGGGCTACTTGCTGGCTCGCCTGCCCGCCCGCCCGCCCGCCCGTCTGTCCGCCCGTCCGTCTGTTGATCTTGCACTTAACATTGTTTGAAGAACAATAACTCGACTCTTGGCAAGTCAGAACTTGGCGGGAAATGTGCTGGACTTCAGAGCTTTTCGATCTGTCTGAATAGTTTAGTGCAGAAACAAAACATTTCTGTAGACACACGTGGGGTTCTGTTTAAAAATTAACTGACTGATTAACCTACCAGAGGGATTCAGATCTGTTTTAATTCACTCATTCGTTCGTTTGGAAATTAATTAATTCTTAAACAGGCTGCCTCTCTGTCTCTGCAGACTGGGTATTGATCTGACTACAGCTTAGTTTTGGTCCACCATCGGTTGCATTATACGCCGGCGCTATAGAAGTTGCTAATTATCTGATTATTTGATCATTCAGTCATTCATTTATTTGTAGCATTTGCACTGCAGTCCTTACATGGTGTGCTTAGAAACACTTCGAGACCAGCTGACGAATGAGAACAGTTTTGAGATGTTGATTATTATTATTATGATTCTTATTATTATTGTATTATTATTATTATTATCATCATCATCATCATTATTAATATGCCTTTATTAAGTGCACCAAGTCAGAAGATCTGAAATAGAAACAATTGTGAGTGAAGGACTTTCTCAAGGTCCCTACACAGTAACCATCTCGGAAGGTGGAGGCTCAAACCCGTACTCTCCGCATTACAAGCCAAGCGCTCTATCCAGTTGGCAAAGGTGATAAAGGTGCATGTAGCATCCATGGCCAGAAGGAGCTGCAGATCTTGAGGGAGGAAGTTCCTAGTAGATGGCCGAACCCTTTGAAATGTTTCGACATTCTAGTCTTTCAGTTTAAGCCACACAAATTATTTTGTGTCTTAGAAGGTACTTTGAAGGCCATGTAGAAGTGTCTAGTAGTAGCATGTCAAAGTGTCTGATGTCCAGCTTTTTCTCTGTCACAAAGTTTCTGCTGTTGGAGAGATGTCGTAGATGCTGCTTCTAGATTTGCAGCTAAAAAGCTAAAAGACAATGACTGGATTTATGTATACCTCTGTGTGTTTATGTATGTATGTGTGTGTGTGTGTTTGGATGTGAAAGAATGTGTGTGGGGTACGGTAGCCGATTGGTCAGTGCGGTTGACCTGTAACCCGGAGTTCAAGCCTCCCCTCAGGGAGTCACTGTGTAGGGACCTTGAGCAGTAATTCCTTCACTCAGTTGTTTAGCACCTTCGATTGATGCTTAGATTTGATAGTGGCACTTAATAAATGCAGAAAATAATAATGTTTATGTATGCCTATGTGTATGTGTGTCTATCCTTGAATAGATTTATATGGAGCCTGGTAAGAACCTGACAGAAGTGCTGGACACGCAACTGCCTGACTGAAAATGTGTTGAGCTGAGACAAGTGAACTCTAGATGCATTCGATGTTTCGTTTGTTTAGGTTGATGAACGGAAACGGCGTCTGTTGCTTTCTCTAACAAGAATAACCAATTTCCTGTCGAGTTTAGACTTCCTCTGCCAGTCTCCATAGCGACGGGCAGTGTGGTCACCATGACGATGAGGGACAAAGAGTCGATAGCGCAGCTTCTGAAGGAAACTATAATCCAGCTGTGCAAGGCGAACGTTATCTATTCAGGTCAGGTCGAGGTCGACGGCATCATTTGCATATCGGGTCAGGTCGAAGGTCAGGAGCTCGTCATCAAGGTGCACGAGATCTTTGCCACTCCTCAGGACCTTCGAAATCCGTACTCCAGCATCCGGTATCCTCCAGTCGGTCCGAAGTTCTCCGGATTCCAGAACTTGATCAGCGACTACCACAGACGCGAGCTGAAACGCCGACGACTGGAAACCGATTACGATTACTTGAGGCCTTCGCTCGCCTTTTCCTACCTGAGCAAATTAGTCTACGATCGCAGCCACCCAAGTGCTTTCGCCGAACCCGAGTCGGACCAACGAAACGGTGCCACTGATCTCTCGGTCAAGTCATCTCACGCAAATTCCTCCTCTGGCAACAACCCCCATGAAACACCAAACGAAAACAGCCATTCCCCGCTGACCCTCGATGTCAAATACGACCCTCAGGATGAGACGCTGTCCCCACAAACGCCGATCCGCTCTCTGCTCAACAGAAAACCGACGATTCCGATGGAGCGGTGGAGCCCAAATAAGCCTCTTCCTTTGGTGCCTCAATGTCGTCTCTGCTCGAGTAGCTTTGAAACATCAGAGGCGCTGAGCGACCACAACGAGGCCGTACACAGCGTCTTCACCTGCCTCTGCTGCTTCAAGACATTCACGTCGCGTTCCAACCTCGAGCGCCACTCCCGTCTCCACACCGGACACAAACCCTACACATGCAACGTCTGCGGCAAGGCGTTCTCGCGCAAGGATCACCTGTCGAACCACGCAACTAAGCATGCCTACAAGTGCAGCACCTGTTCGCAGCGATACGCGGACAAGACCACCCTCATCTCGCACTATCTCTTCGACCACAGTGCGACGCTCACGAGCATCTGCAGCTACTGCAACAAGGGATTCTGCAGCGCCGAGCTCTACGAGGAACATCTCAAGTCGCATCCACAATTCCAGGCGGGCGAATCCAAGTCCGGCACCGACTCCTATGGCTTCCAGGTCACGCCGAGGTCATCATCGCGAGAACGATACAACTGCATCAACTGCAGCTTCGAAACAACAGATAAAGTGAGTCTGGCAAAACACGAGCTCGTGCATTCGGATCGGCAGCGCACTTACACCTGCCTCGCTTGCGGCAAGATCTGGGATGATCCCCTTCAGTACAGCGACCACCTGATGCTACACCAGAGCGAGAGAGATGTCTTCGAGTGCTGCCTCTGCCACCAGGTCTGTGGCACCCTCTCCAGCCTCCGGCGCCACGAGGCAGCGCATGTCTGCGAGGAGAACAGCGATGCAGAGACCCCGGTTGCTGCAACAGAGGACGATCGGTTCCAATGTGGCGAATGCAACCGCACGTTCGAGACGCGGGGCATCTTGCAAGAGCACCTCGAAGTTCACGAACTGGCAAAGGGACAATGTGCTTGCGCCACCTGCGACGCCACGTTTGACAACCAAACCGCTTTGCAAGATCACCTGGTAACGAGCGGCCATTTTGAGGCGCAGTTTGACGAGAGCAACTGCGGAGGAGAGGACTACTCAGGAATGGCCGATACGGCAGCATCTCGCAGGGATAAGCGCAAGCAGAAGCAGCCGAAGCTCGTGGTGAGCGTCTGCGAGGCAGGCGGCGCTTGCGAGAGCGACATCGAAGTCGTGGAACCGAAGTCGCCAGGTGTATCGGACGAATACAAAAACTTTGTGATAACCGACAACCCAGCGCATGTTATTCAGGTGTCAAAGGAAAGCGATGTTGAGATAAAGATGGAGCCGATGCGAAGCATCATGAATCGCTCGTCAACCACCAGTTCCAGCAAACTTCGTGACCACGCCCGAACCGACGGCAGTCAAGACCTCTCCTCTCTGCTGCTGGCCAACCACGAGGTTCTTAAGCAGGAGAGAACAGACGACGTGGAGAGCCACCCCAGGCGTCCTTTTCAGAGTCACCAGAAAAGCCCCGTTCCAACGACGTCCAAACGTGGCCGCGGTAAAGCACGTCGACACAGTCCAGAGAAGTCGGGGCATCGGTCCGCGACGTCCGAGAGTCACGGTTCGCTGAACGGCAGCCCTGACGGCGACAACAACAACACGATCAGCGTCCGGAACGAGAACCGTCTGCCGGGCGGAAGTGGCGACATTCCCTCGGGTCCGTTTGCCTGCGCCTTCTGTGGCTACGAGGCCGACACATTCCATGCGCTCGACAACCACTGCGCCACGCAGCACAGCCGCAGTCCGTGCATGTTTTGCTCAAAGACGTTTGCTCAGAAGGCAAATCGTGACCGACACCATTGTCTCCACACGGGCGACAAGCCGTACGGCTGTCCCGAGTGCGACGAGAAGTTCTCTCGCGGAGACAAGCTCAAGATGCACCGAGTGCGAGCGCACGGCATCCAGTATCCTCTCTACAGCTCGCGTCACAAGGATCCTGCGTCGCGAGGGGAACGCGAGTTCTCCGCAAGTCCATCAAGTTTCCTTGGAGGGTCCCAGGCAGACGGCTATGCCCCGATGCCAACCTTCTACCTGGGTTCTCTTCCAACCGGAAGTGCCTTGGAGATTCGTGATCTCGACGGCGGTGGTGGCGATTCGAGGCCGAACAGCGTTCTTGCGAGACATGGCTCCGATGGTTTCATGCCGGCGGATGTCAGCGGAACGCAGTTTGCGGAATTTCCGGAGACTCTGGTGAACAAGTGGCTTGAGAAGAGGACGATGAACAGTCACTGGATGAAGATGGAGACGGACGAGTGCGAGGCCGACCGCGAGGATGGGGACGGAGGAGTCGGAGGCCGACGCGTAGCTAGCAAATAGCCTTCCATTTATTCTTGCTAGTGACACGTGCTTGTTAATAATTATTGTTGATTATTATGAATTAATTTATCCGTTTGAACTTCCGACACTGAAGACTTATGAAATGTTGTTCGTTAGACTTTGTTGATAGGGTTTCTGCTTGCTTTGCCTCAACCGCAGTCAGATCTACTTGAGTTGAGTCAGTTGGGTACGCCCTGCCTTGCAAACGAGTCAGGTTGAGTTGAGATTTACAGAAACACTAGTCGAGCACATTTATTTGAGTTGCTGTGAGTGAGTGATTGATTGAGTCTGCAGAAACAATAGCAGTAACACAGTTCTGTCGTCTGCTTCATATTTTGACATCTCTTAGATTCGAAATAAGAAACTTTGGATTACTAGAACCAGCTTGATATCTTTGGTCTTCAGTAAAATTCCAGCCAAATTTCTTCACCTTTGAGGTGAATTACCAGTAATTGGATATTTTTGGCAAAGCCGTCATAATCTGATAGAGATTTTATTAACGTCTTGTGATCTGTAAGATGAAACAAATTATGATCAACAAACTATTTGTTGAGTTGAGTATCAGAAATTGGAAATTTTATTGGAAATTCAAAACAGTCTTCAAATTAATAAAATTTACTGAAATGCGATGTGAGCATAAGACTAAATATGTGATAGGGTGATAGAACTAACAGTGATTACAAAATTACTGTTAATGTTAATTGAGATGTTATGTGTTAAGAGAAAGCAACTCACAGCATTGTACAGCAACTGTTTGAACTCTTTGGTAAGACACACTTAGTGGAACTCGACTCTGTCAAACTGCAAACTCTTCTCTGTATGACAGACTGACTTTTGGATGGCAGTTGTAAGATTCTTGAGGCCTTATATTTATCAAAGAATTATTAACGGATTTATTAATTAAATCAACTGCTTCGGAAAGAAGTTGTTGTTTCTCTTTCCATCTTTTGAGCTGCACAGTTTTTGGCTTTAGTGTTTGTTTATGTTCTCGGATGCGTAAATTGTAAGTAGTTCTGTAATTTGTAAATATCGGATTTTGCTCGTCTGAGAAAATTTATGTAGGAACATTTGGTTGTGCTCTATTCTGTTTTCTTCTGAGACTTTTCAAAAGCGTTATCATGTTTTTTGTTTGATGCTTTAAGTCGAATCTGACCAAAGAGAGAATTTGTTTGTTACATGTTGTCTGCAGGTTTGACTGTTGGCAGTGGATTGGCATTTGTCAGTTGTTGGCAATTTTCAGTTGGTTGGCAATTGTCAGTTTGGCAGTTGGTTGGCAATTGTCAGTTGGCAGTTGGTTGGCAATTGTCGGTTGGCAGTTGGTTGGCAATTGTCAGTTATTTGGCAATTGTCAATTGGTTGGCAGTTGTCAGTTCATTGGCAATTGTCAGTTGTTTGACAGTTGTCAGTTGTTTGGCAGTTGTCATTTGGTTGGCATCTCCGAGTTGGGTGTGGCATTCCGTTCTGGCATCTTCTGTGCAAATGTGGCATTTCGTTTTGGTTTTCGGTTTAGCATAGTTTAATGATACGTTACACTGGACACGTTGTCTGTGATCATGTGCCTCTCGCTTCACATGTCTTAAGGTTCTGGCACGTCACACGTTGTCATTCAACGCAATTAATGTTAAATTGTTGATTTTGTGATGATTGTGATTTTTTTCCATGCATCAGATCTTCGCAGTTAGCCAATCTTCCATTATGTGAATAGTTTTTCCAGTTTTACAAGTAAATGCAGATTGTAAATAAGTTTTTAAGTCTAACGTAGGCAAAATGATTCACTAGCTTAGAGCAGTTAGTTGTTGTGAACTAAACGGTTTTTGCAAGATTTCTTGGCCTTTTATTTTACGTTGGTCGATTGTGAGCATCTTTGCCCCCGTCCTTTCAGAAATGAGATTTTCCTTGATGTTTCCTGCAGGGTTTTTGAAACGTGAGTTGATCTAATGCTGGCGATTTTCA
This sequence comes from Norana najaformis, assembly GCA_964023275.1. Taxonomy (NCBI): domain Eukaryota; kingdom Metazoa; phylum Annelida; class Clitellata; order Crassiclitellata; family Hormogastridae; genus Norana; species Norana najaformis. Next base: position 504,319 of record OZ029923.1, read on the forward strand.
TTCGGAAGCTTGGCTTGAAAGTGATTTCGTTGCTTAATGTGATGCTTTGATATTTATGTGTGGCAAAGAAAACATGCAACCTAGCCGATTCTACCAATCTTTTTTTACCATTGACAGGTTTCCTCACAGCTCTGTGCTAAGTTTTGCTACTAGCAGTGAAGTTGCTACTAGCAGTTACTGCTACTGGTTTGTTTGGCATTTGTGTGCAATGGTTTTGGTTAACTTAGGGCAGCGGTTCTCAAACTTTTTGGTATGAGGACCCTTTTACACTTTTGAAAATTATTGAGGACCCAAAGCTTTTGTTTGTGTGGGTTATATGTATTGATATTTACCGTATTACAGATAAAATCTGTGAAATTACTGTGTTAATTCATAACATAATGATAATAATAAACCCAATACATGTTAACTTAAATAACATTTCTTATGAAAAGTAACTGTGTTTTCCAAAAGAAAGAAATAATGTCTTAGTATTTTTATGAAAATAACTTAGACCTTGGGGACTCCCTGAAATGGTCTCAGGGACCCTTAGGGGTCCCTTAGGGGTCACCGGACCACACTTTGAGAACCACTGATTTTGGGTTATTGAGGAGTTGTGGCTTTCGGTTACTGTGCCAAGTCAGCCGACGTCAGTAGAGATTGCTTAGTTCGTGAGCCGATTATTAAAGAATAGTTGTGTATTTCTGTGGTTTTAGTTTTGCTCGACTGTTGTTTCAAACTGCAGATGATGTTTTTAAGATGTTTGCAAATTGTACAATCAGAAACTCAGAATCTTGTGACCATCCACGGCTTCTAGAATATTAGAAAGACTTTTATTTCACGTTTGGGATGTTTTAAAATTCCCTTTCGAACCATGAGTGGAGAAATTTAAGGTTTTCCCATCAAGTGGTGAAATTTGGGTTTTCTAACGCCCTGAGTTCAAGTTTTAGGCCAATTGTGAGATTTTTACTGCACCAGCAATGAGATTCTTGCCTTATTTTTGTGTGTTTACTTGATAACTTTGTTTTTAGGAGGATTAAACTTACAGATTTTAGTAAAATAAGAAAGATAAAAGAAATTTGAATCCATTTCATGCTACCTCATCATCTCTGATTATCAGGGAGTTGTTTTGTAAATTTTAAACTGGGGTGGATAAATCTGAATCAGGTATTTCCAACTCACGATTGCTAAAAGGCGCGCTGAAATGAGTCGGACAGTTTGATGTCAGTTTTAAATTTTACTTTTAGCAGTTTTAGCGTTGAATTATTATAAAATACAAAGGGTCTGTAAAACTGTTTGTTGAATTGGTTGAAGGCTCCTATTGGCTGGATATTTATGTCTTGTAAAGCATGAATATTCATGAGCCGCCTGTTTAATTTCTGCATCAGTCCGAATGCACTGCAGTCTTTGTTTTGCATCAGATTATCATTCATTCGTTACACCATCATCTGCATGTTTTTTCCAGTTTTACAAATCGCACGTAAGACGCAAGCGTAATCGCTGGCGTAAGTCGTCATCCAGAGTTTTGTCTTCTTGAGATTTTTTGTTCTCTGAGAATATTTTGCAACCTGCATTGATTATTACGTTTGGTTTTCCGCAGAAGCTAGAGCATCTGAATAAATGGAAATGTAGATGTGTTTCTATAGCGACCGTATGGCCTTGACCCTGCCCATTTTTCAGTGAATTTATCGGGTGAGATCCTTCACCACCGCTGCCCGTTTGAATGGACGCCACGCCATTTAAGGTCCCTGAGAACAGATTTGAATGGTTTTGTTCTGTCCTGAAAGAGACCAAGTGTCTTCTCAACCACATAAAAGCCTTGTTGTTTGTGCATTAGTACAATTTAATTAATTAATATTAATTAATGCATACCTTTCTGCTCATTCAAGAGTCTGCTTTAGCGTAAGCACAATGGCCATGCATTGGTTTCGGTCAAGACTCTCTGGAAACTTTTAATAATTTTTCTGTATTCATGTTGTGCTATTATCCAGCGAGTAAGCATCAATCGATGTTGCTGAGCAATTGTGAGCAAAGGACTTGTTTAGATGTTTCGAGAAAAAGTCTTGAGTTTGTTCAGCGAGAAGTCGCCTGAAATCAAAATGCTAGAATTGGGTAATTTTGGCGGTTGATAGGGTAAGAAAGGTGAAACGGTTTGCCAAGTGTTGTGGGTTTGAATTCCAGTTGGAGTCTGTAGTGTGAGTTTTTATAACGAATAAAGTTTATGCGGTTTTTCAACTGTTGATATCTTGCACTTCAAAGAAGCTATCAGAAAATCAGTGCCAAGTCAGCTGCACCAGTGTTGGTATTGGCCCTGCATTGCCTGCCTCTCCTTGCCTCTTCTAACTTTTGGCCAAAACTTCTGTGATAAGGAAGTGTGTCGTTTGAAGCTTTTTCTGTCCAGTGTATTCTGCTTAATCACTTTTGCGTTTCGGAATCAACACAGAATTTCTGTCTTGTTCAGCCCAAAACTAAGCAAGAATTGATCTGCACGATTCCACGACCAAAACAAAGACTTACGTTTCAATATTCGTTAGTAATAGATATATTTGCTTATTTAAATAACGACAAATTGAACAAAATTGTAGTAGATTTGCTCGAACGAACGTTGCTTGTAATTTTTCTTGTAAATTGGCCGAGAAGTGAATTTCAGTTGACCAGTTGTTTTATTACATTACCAGAATGTTTTCATTGAATATGTAATTTTGCTTTATGTTATGATGATTACTGCATGTTACAGTCAAGATTTTAGTGGTGCCACTTTTTGCGGCTTATTGTCACTGTTATATGGTGATGTCTCTGAAACTGTTGTTGGTGAATTTTGAAGGAGGTAGTACTGTATGTTGTCTGCAGTTCTTTTACGGTGTTTTATCATTTTATTATTGGTGGTGTCAGTGGGAATCGCCTGACGCTGGTGATCTCGTGTCAGTGTGTTTTTTATTCAAAGCTTGACACCTGGCAGTGGGAAGGTTTCAATGTCCAGACCAAAGATCGATTAATCTGTCTTTAGTTTTGATTAACAACTATTTGAATTGTTGTCGAGGTAGCTTAGATTTGTCACAAGTGGGACTGAGATATGTCGTTGAAACTGCAGAATGTGGACCTATCGGTTGCTAGGTTGGAGTTGAATGTTTTTGGGACTTAGAGTTTTGAGACATCGGTGGAGTGTTTGAAGCGGCGCTTCAAGTCTTTTGCTTCTTCGTCTTGATCTTGAATATTTGATCTCCGTCATGATTGCATGTTGGTTCTGAAGATGATTCGCTTCAACGCCTCTAAGGGTTTTCCTGCAGTGCCACTCCCTGTTGAGGTCTCGTTGCTAAACTCCTCTGGTCTGTTTCACGGTGAAGCTTTCGATTTGTTTATTGAACTCTGCAACCATCTCTTCAAACTAAATTCCTCGAAAGGGCTTCAGGTCCGATGCAGTTGATTTGAGTGAGAAAAACTGGAGCAGGAGCTGAAAGAGCAAGTCTTACAATCTGCTCTTCCGTTAGCCAGTCTGAATTCAGTGAGCTTATACTGTCATCAGCACACACAGAATGTGTTGTTGCCAAGCTTGACCCAGTTGTTTTCTTTGTGCTGGCCAAAATCTACAGACTGAATGAGATGCTTGACTCCTTCGAAAAGCGCTTTGGAAACTTAGTGCCAGGCTGAAAATTAATTAAAGAAAACATTTTGTATATGTCGGACATGGCATCTTTGGAGAACCCCACTGACTTGACGCAGCGCTCGTGAATAAGCTGTTGCCTTTCACTTAGCTTTTAAGTAGCGCTTTAGTAATTTCGAGATTACAAATTGAAAGCATATTCGGTGATTAATTTCAAGAGTGCATTATGTCTGACCCGCCGGGTTTTAGTAAAATCCTGTTGTCTCAGTTCACGCTCAATCATTTGATTACTACCGCTTTCGTAAAATACAGTCTCGTGGTAGTCACGACGGCTGGCGAAACTGGCAAAGCGAGAACGCAGCTTCAACGGAAAATGATTCAGTTCTCAGCCTCAATTTGTCAGTATTTTATCAGAACGAAACTGGGTTTCTATTCCGGTTTCAGCCTCAATAGACGTATTATGTTATGTACTCCATGTAAAATTTTGTACCTTTGAGGAATTTTAAGAATGCTGAGATACGTAATTGTACATTACCAATGAGGATTTTGTTAAGCGTTACATTATGAAGTGTAATTTTCGCCTTACTCCGTTCTTTACCGTAAAATGTAAACCATATGTTACGCTGTAATCCATTGTTAAACCAGAGATTTTGTCATGTGTTACTCGGCAAGAAATAGCTTTGTTATTAGATGTATCTTTATTACGTTGGCTTATATGCAGTGCGGTGTTTTGGTGATAAGTAAGACGAGACGTGTGTTGTTAGTTCCATGGACAGTTGGACAAGACCTGGGTTGGTTGGACGGGTGGGTAGTTGAGGGAAAGAGGGATCTTCGTCAGAACTGAACTTGGATTGGACAGGGTGGGGGGTGTACTGGTGCGTAGAATCGCAGCTGTAGTTGGTTATCTATAGGAAGCGCTTTTCAAGGGATACCTTTGAGACCTCGTCTGCTTTCTGTCTGGTCGAAACGAATCCGCGTTTGTTCATCTGCTTCTTTGTCTGTCTGACTGTCTCGCTATTTCTGTGTGTATGTGTCTGTCTTACTCTCTGTATGTGTCTATTTTCTGTTGCTTCTTTGTGCCACTTTCTGTATTGCTGTTCATCTCGATTTGTCTGTCTGTCTGTCTGTCTGCCTGTCTGTCTGTCTGTCTGTCTCATTTTGCCAGTTTTCGAAAGTTGATTTCTGCCTGCGAGGAATGAGTTTTAAATCGTTTGCCGTCCACTCGGCTCGATTTCAGTTGAGGCAATTTCTTTGTTGCACTTCCTTGATTAAGTGTGTCTGTCTATCTGTGTCTCTCTGCCTCAAAGTGCCTCTGTCTATCTCTCGCCCGATCAGTTCATTGAAAAATGAACAGGGTCGAGGCCGTACGGTCGCTGTATAAAACATTTTACATCTGTCTGTCTGTCTGCCTGTCGCTGTCTCTGCCTGTCTTTCCTTCTTTCATCTTATCTGTTTGCAATTTCCACTCATGCTGACCTGTGATTCCGTGTTTAACAAATTCCAAGCTTTTGCGTTCTCTGCGATGCATTCCACTCGCTATAAAGGTCTAGTGTTGACCGTTTCCAATTTTACACTTTAGGAATTTCCTAGTTTAACTGCATCCCTGTTCGGGAATTCGCCAGCCAACGTACTTTCCAGTTTAAAATCTTTTCAAATACGTTTTTTCCATTTCAGGAACTGCCCAGTTAAAATCCGTCCCTGTTGGGGCATTTTCCAGCATGGGTACTTCCTAGTTGAAACCCTTTCCATGTGAGTTTTCTCCGCGTGGAGTTTCCTGGTGTAATACCATACCAGTTGGTTCGTTTTCCAACACAGGTACTTCCCATTTCTAAGGTTCCCAAATACCTTCCTATCCCACTGTTCCGGAACTTCTGTATAAGCACATTTCCTCTGCTTCGGTGTTGCAATTGTTCAAGATTTGGGAATTCCTCGTTGAACGCATTTCTAAAATTCGTGATCACGCGCTTCGATTGTGATGCAGATTTCCGTTGACATTCGTGGAATTTGTCAGTGGGAATATAGGGGAGAATAAATGCAGGCTCGATGGGCGGCCCCGGGGTCAAAGGGCAGGCCTCAGAAGGTCACATGTCGGCTGAAATTCGACGCCCCAGTGTAGCGTATGACTGTATAATTATGCAAGCGGGATAGAGCGACGCAGCGGTGGGAGGGAGCGCAAGGGCAGCGGAGGAGGGGAGTGAGGGAAGCGGTCTTGTTATTGCCTGGCTGTTCCTTGTTCCACCCTCCTTCTGTCTGTGCCCGTTGTTGTCTCTCCATCTGTCTGTCTGTCTGTGTGTTTGCCTGCCTACGTACCCCAGGATGTTGTTTGTGCATTTAATTGATCAAAAGTCTCGTCTTTGAAGGCTGACTGACTGACTGACTGGATGGATGGATGGCTGGCTGTGTGATTAAGCCGCACTTTAATTTCTTGTATAGCAAAGTCAGTCAGGCGTTGGCTGGCCTTAATGTTATCCTGCATTGTCTCCAGTGAGAATTGACTGGTTTGATACGCTGAATGCGAATTGCGTTTTGACTGGTTTTGATGTTTCTCTGCTTAATTTCAATTTAAGACTTGACTGGCCTACAAGTCTAACAGCCTTAAGTTAAGACTTGACTGGCTTTTCTATGTTCTTCTTTATATTATAACAAGGTTACTTAATGTTCTTGATAACATATAGGTCTACTGTTAACATTATGTTATCTTAATAACATGCACTGTTAACATATTATGTTATCTTGATAACATATTATGTTACCGTGTACAGTAAGATTTATCTGTCTTGTTCAGGTTTTTCAAGTTGTTCTGTGTTGACTGTTGAAAGTGCCTCACACCTTGTTTTGTTTTTGGTAAGACCCGGATGGCCTTAGCTTTGTTCGAAATACACCGTCTGCCTTTTCCCGAATCAGCGCCGATCGAATCGGCTGATTTTGAAGACAATTAGTTTGCTTAAACTCGCGTCTTTTGCTTCATTTCACGCAGGTTTTGAAACAGAAAGTTGGTTCAATGTAGACAGGTACTGTTGCGCGAATAGCGGTAGAAGTCTCGAGATTACGATTACATCAGCGTCACTTGTTAACGTTAGTTATTTGGGATGTTAGATTCAGTAATGACTGACGTCAATGATGACTTTAACAAGTGCACATTTAGTCATCAATGACATGCGTTGTCAGTGACGACATTAGTGCGAATGATTCTCTTATCCTGCATGTTACCAAATGATTATTTCGACTTACAGGTCTGTTTTTAATTGCAATGGTCAAGGTGCTTTGTGTGAGGAAGACTTGCGGGAAGAAGTGTTGTGACTGGGAAAGTGAGGGCAAGCCCGTTTGGGTATAGTTTAACTCGATCTGAGGAGTTTTCCCCACTAATCGCACCCTGATGGTGATGGTGATGATGATGATATTACGCGAAGTAATTGTAGATGTTAATCTTTCTAGATTTTCTTCAGAAAGTAGACAAATCTGTAAACTGATTGATCTGTATAAAGCTTTGACAGCGTCGCCTACTCTTTGGGAAAAATTTACTTTTATGGATGGATGGGTGGATGGATGGATGGATGAATGGATGGGTGGGTGGTTGGATGGGTGGTTGGATGGGTGGTTGGGGGAGGGAGGGAGGGAGAGTGGGATCGATGTAGCGCATGAATTGGTTTAATTGATTCGTAAATGGATTTCCAGGGAAGGACTCATGAATGCTGCATGAGTAGCCTTAATACTGAGCAGTAAAAGTGAAATCTGGTGAAACCCATTGTCTTGGGTCGGGTTTTGAACCCTCGACTGCTCTACACTCGTGTGATGGTCCGTACCACTGTGCCAAGCCTAATAATGAACGATATTTAACTAAGTATTTCCGTGTGTCGGGAAACTGCAGAAGTTTATTTCCAAACGCAGTTAGATTTTCGAGGAGTAGAGCATTAAGAAAGAGAGACAGTATGTTTGCTTTTATTCGCTAGCTTTCCTTTGTTCGAAGGACTAGCTGAGTTTACAGAATGAGTTGGAACCCGTTACCTTCAGCCAAATAAACTGCACACGTCTACTCTTATTAATCAGTTGAGATGTTGTTATTACAAGGTTTTTTCTGCTCATCTCTACTTCTTTCAAGTTTGGAGATTTGGTAACGTGTAGAGTTTTCTAGCTCGAAAAGTTGCATATGCCTTCAGCTTTAACATTCTTTCAGTCTTGCGATTTGTGCATATAATATATTAACGAATTTATGTATATATTTGTTTAAACTCTACCGTGTAGTTTTCTTTCGTTTTTCTGCGTATTAGTATGGAAGTTTTACAGACGTGCTTCAGGTATAGTAAGTTGATTTGTAAATATTGTTTTAGTCTGTTTTAGTTCGCCGATTTTCTATGTATCGTGTTTCGCCAAATAATTATAGGTACTGTGAACATATATTATGAATATTTGCCGTAGAACTACTTCTGAATATTTGCGGTTATGAATGTGTATATAATCTGGGAGCATCTGCGGATGAAGGCGACTTAATTCGGTGCGTTTGTTTGCTTTCAACTTGAAGTCATTTTCCTTTGATTCTATTTTCAATCGATTCACCTTGATTGCTTCGATTCATTGTCATTCGAGAAAAAGATGCAACACTTGGCTTTCGTTGTTATTCGTTTTCGTTTGTCTGAGAACTTCTATTGCACGGATTAAATCTTGTAGTTTGGTCTTGACATTCATTGGAGTTTCCTAGAGTTTGCTGGCCTGGTCAGCTACATTGGTTAAAGCGTAGCCTACATCAAGACGCCTCTGTGCGTGAGGATGCCGGTTCGCATATCGATCGTAGCAATATTTAAGATATTTAAATATCGGGCCGTACGCGAGGACCTTTAATGGCGTGGTACCCACTCAAACGGGCAGCGGTGGTGAAGGATCTCACCCGATAAATTCATTGAAAATGAGCAGGGTCGAGGCCATACGGTCGCTGTAGAAAAACCTGTACATTTACATTTACCAAGGAGGGCAGGTAAGCAACCCGTAGAACGGTGTCATATGACGGACATAAAGTCCATATGGGAATGTGTCCTTTATGGGCTTGATGTGTCCTGCCGCGTGGGCCCTTATGATTAGGCCCCACATATGGTAGGTAAGACATTGTGATATTATTATTGCTTTTTCTGCATTTATTGAACACTGCCTAACGACCAAGCATCTATCGATGGTCGTGAACAGTTGTGAGTGAAGGACTTGCTGACGTCTCAGAGGAGGAGGAGGAGGCTCGAACCCGTAATTTCCTCGTCACAAGCCTCGCGCTCTATCCAATCGGCTACCGTGGTCCGTGACATGACAGGATAGACCCATCGCTGGATGCTCCCTTGTTACCGGGATTCGAGTGCGCCTCTTATATCCGTAAACACACGTCAGTTTATATAAACATGTATTAACACGTATTCATGCGTTATCTGCGCTGAAGACATATATGCAGACGTATATACAGACATAAACACATACATTCACATACGTATACACATTGAAGGCGTGTATATTCCGCTTGTATACTGATAGTGTTGTACGTAAGTTGATTAAGCGAGTGTTTTATGTATAAAGCGGGGTTTCCTGAATAGAAATTGATACAGTTGAACATCCTATGCAACACTGTCTGTGTGTGGTCAACCATTAGTCGATCCATTCCCATCTCTCCTGTTTAGTTTACCAGTTCCCACTAAAAGTGACGCTACCAAAACTACACACACACGTACTTGATATGCGTATGGGGCACGGTAGCATATTGGATAGAGCGCTAGGCTTGTAATGCGGAGAGTACGGGTTCGAGCCTCCTCCGAGACGGTTACTGTGTAGGGACCTTGACCAAGTCCTTCACTCATACATGCTCGGCGCCATCGATTGATGCCAAGCTATTAGATAGCGGCGCCTAATAAATGCAGAAATAATAATAATAATAATAAATTTGCACGCATAGAAACGCGCTTATACATGTAGGCCCTATTTATAGCGGTAGGAGGCGGAATGGAGGAAGAATGGTGAGTTTTTGGTAGACTTTAACACGTATGAGCTGACTGGAAGGTCAATCCAAACTGAACTCTGAACTCCGGTTCAGAAGGTCAGAGTTTAAAGTGCAAAGCCCGCTTGAGTTCTAGTTTTTATGCATGAAATATCACCTACTCCTCCTCCTCTTGGCCTCAGCTCAAGAAGTTTAAAGAGGGATGGGGTCGAGGAAGAAAGGTCGTACTTAGCTTCGTCGATTTATAACTGCCGACGAGATTTTGCGGAAAATTCTCTTTTTCCAGTTCTTTAGTTTTCCAGATTTTTATGATCTTTTTACTTTCAAGATCTTTTCTCTAGGTTTCAGTTTTATCATGACCTGTCAGAATTTTTCCAGTCTAGTGGCAATGAGGAGGCAACTCAATGACGTCACCCCATTAAACAATGGGATACATTATTTATTAAGCGCCACTATATGAAGACTAACCATCAATCGATGGCGCTGAGCATTTGTGAGTGAAGGACTTGCTCAAGGTCCCTACAGAGAAACGGCGCTTCAGAGGAGAACCCTGTGCTCTCCGCGTTACAAGCCAAGCACTATCCCATTGGGTACCGTGGTACCCTATAGGCTTCATCTGTCCTACACGTGGGATCATACTGGCCCATATGGATCCCATATGGCAATATTCCCATATGGGCTTCACATATCTACTGCTACTGAGTTGGGCCGTTCTTGATTTCACCGATTCTAGGTTGCTGGCGCTTTCTAAAGCAGATTAAATTGTGATGACCTTTCCACTTAGCCCTGACGCTATATCCCTTTTTGACAGATCCTAACCTGACTCCCCTTCTTCCTCTTGTCTCTCTCTCTCTGTCTCTGTCTGTCTGTTTGTCTCTCTCTCTCTGCTCCAATCCCAAACACCACCCACCGTAGCTGCCACGCTGTCTCTCTGCCGGACTCTTGGATCTTGACCTGAAACCGAACTCTTTTGCCTATCGATTTTGTTTTGACTGAGCGCCTGTGAATGAGCTGGTCTCCGTGAAGTGGGTTTCGTTGGGCGCTGTAGAAATCGCAGGATTACGATTACGATTACGTGACCTGGTTTTTCTCTGGATTCGCCTTTGTCCATATCCCGATTACTTTAATTTCTTAATTGAACCTTTCCATACACTGCTCCATTCCGTCACAGGCGGAAAACCATCTTCTTGATTGACGCTGGTTGATCGATATTATTGGGTTGCGATCATTGCTTGAAGCGGCGTTATGTAACTGACATTTACGTTACCTTGGCGACAAGGTCTTGGTTACCATGACATCGTATTACAGTGAGCACGGATAATTTCGTGGCACTGGTGCCCTCTAGCGAGTTCGGCTAAAACAAGACTACGAGAACGTCGTCGTTTCAAAGGATTCGCCACTGTATTAATATGTTGTACGGACGCTTGATTTAATAAGAGGAGGAGAGGTACGACCAGTGGCGGCTCCAGGACTGGTTGCGTGGAGGGGCAAGAGCATTTCCAGGGGGCGCCACCATTCTGGCATTTCACCATGTACGGGTTTGGTAGTAGTAGTGGTGGTTCCAGTGTTTAACGACATCTTATGGCATCAAAGGCCGTTGACGTCGCCCTCCTCCTTTATCCAGGCTTGGGACTGGCACTACCCGAATGCGGCAGTGGCTGAGTCCACGGATATGGTCCGAAGGCCGCCGGCATATAACCAAGAAGGGCGGGGTGAATCGCCCCCCCCACGCCCTTAGTCTAAATCCCCCACTTGGTACTACGGCTTATTTACAAGTCGGTAGAGGGCAATGAAGGTCAGAGGTCAGGAACAAATGGGGGAGTTACGGGGGGCAATCAACGTTGGTTCTCAGCAGATGAAGGACCGTAGGAGAATTCCTCTCAACAACAGCGGTTCGTAGTCAACGTATCAAAGTAACCGGAGATGGTTGCCCTTCTGGAATCTTCTGGAAAGTATCTTGTTCCAGGTTCACGTCTTGTCTTTGGCCGGCGTTTTCAACACTTCCTCTTCTCCGGCTTCGATGTGCACTTCCCTCTGGAAGTGCTTAGTGAAGTTTCTCCCGGAATTTGGTTTGCCGGAGTTGGCGGCCCTCCTTAACCCCTTCCTTGACTCCACTCCTTCTGTGCGGATGTACTCAATGGACGAGCCTTTACTTTTTAATTAATCGGCTGCAGGTTTGAACCTGTTGAGTGGACTTCGTGTAACGACCCTGGGCAAGAGCCCACTTGTCTCTAGGTCACAACTCGATAGACAGAACTGCGTTCAGGCGTATGCTGGAAAGTAGGCAGTAAGTCCTACAATATGCTGGCCCCGTGTCGTAATCGTAAACTCGAAATTCTAAAGCGCTGCTTAGAAGCTAAGCCCAGCGCACCAGCTTATTCACAAGCGCTGCGTCACGTATGTGGGGTTGTCCAAATATGCCATGTCAAGAACCAAGTCCGGTTGCCAGAAGACCAGAGAGAGAAGGGGAGAGGTGCTGTTAGGGTGCGTTGTGTTTAAGCTGAGAAATGGGAAGACCTTGTCAAGGACTTTGGGGTGTCTCTTGTTCAAGGGCTTAAAAGCAAGGGATGAGCGTCTCCCCTAAGTTCGACTAGGGGTCATGAGCCCCAGAAGACTTTCATTCTGTTAAAATAAGAAAAAACACTGAACACAAATTCGTAGAAAGCTTGCCTTGAATAGTAAACCGACAGACAAAAACGCGACGACAAACGAACAGATAGAACCGTTTGATGCTGGTTTTCGTTACCCTGAAGGTATTAAGGCCGATCATCATCATCGTCATCATCATCATCGCCGTCGTCATCATCATCGTCCTTCCAACTACAAAATTTGATTCAAATTTCCAATCAAGTTCGGCTTTCTCTTCTAGCAGTACGCGTCCATCGCCGTTTTTCTAGTCAACATTTGACTAAATCTAGACTGTGCAATTCAAAACGACAGTTACGAAAACAAATAGAACTGTGTACAAACATACATGTAAAGTTTGTAAACCGTGCTTTGCACCATTTGCTATTCACAGAAATTAAAAGACTCCTCTCAACTGCAAATCACAAAATTCCTTCCATATACACACACACGCACAGACCGACGAACAGCCACACCAATCGATAGCAGATAATTTACAATTCGAAAAGAAAAACAAGCTAAAACGCGAAAAACCCTTTACCTACATTGCAATCACAAGACGCTATGTATAAATATTACGGAAATAATTATTAAAACAACGAATAAATAGACAGGAAACGCAACCAAGATTTACAACTAGTGGTGAATAAGAAGCAGCAGCATCAGCGCAATCACGGCAATAGATCCTTCTCTACAGATATGACAATTCTGCTTTCATTTCAATTCACCTTCTTCCTCCGTCCGTTTCAACTCCTTAAACACAATTTCCGACCTAAAAAACTCGCAATACATACCTTGACTATATAAGTGTATCAACATACACGGAAATATATATTAATGTATTCTTAGATAATTCCTAAAATGGAGTTCAATCCTTCAAAACTGTTGGTTAAAAGCAGTTACTGCATTTCAACGCCAATGAACCCAATCAACAACATTCGTTTGTTAATAACTAACAAAGATTTAACAGGTAAATTTAACACATTTTAACACCATCCGAACAAATAAAACATGTCTATTTGATGTTATAATTGGGGCCAAGAAGTATGTATACGAAGCCACAATCCCCCTCTTTTAAGAACGAGTTTTACGGTCAGGAAACTCAACCACCACCAAATCAGAACAAAACCTTCTAGAATAACTTAGACAACGCTTGTGCAGTCAAAAAAAAACAACCGAAAATGTACACTCAAACGCTTGCACCACCGCGTAGTGACGGCATCCTCACGCACACACAAACACACACATCTTAATTTAAATAAAATACTTATCAAAGTGTTCTGCATCAATCAGAAACGTTTACATTCGGTCAAATATTTACAGAAACGAGTAAAATCCGAAAATTCAGCTGAAAGGTCATCACGAATCGGGTTTCAACTTTCGTACAAACATCACATCCAGAAATAAAGTTCATCGAGTATGCGCGGAACCTGTGCAAAAATCCGCTCAAACGGTCACCCGCGTCTGGCATTTTTGCACCAATATCACTCCTCCTGCTCCCCATTTTTCCACTGCAGAAATTGAGATGACCGGTAAAAGCAGCTGAAACCAAAGCTGGGGTAAAACTGTTGTGGCGCAGAAGTGAGTTACCCCGGCGGCTAACCCCAACCGAGCCGAAGGGTTGAGTTCTGGTAATTAAATATTTACTGACAGCCAATCAATCACAGATTGATCACAAGCAAAAACGACTCAACTGAAAGATGGAACAATCAACGTTTTCCAAAACTGATCTTGAAAAACACCAACTCTACAGCATCCTAACTCACTGGGAAAACCGTCGCCTCGTGCCAACTAAACACGGAAAACTCCCAACTCTATGCCACCCAAAATTCACTTGGAAATCCCACCCTAACTCGGGAAAAATGCTAACACCACCGCACCAGAACTCACTCTGAAAAGTGCCAAACGTATGCAACCCTGCCCAAAAGTGCCAACGCTGTGGCACCCTAACTCACCTCATGTCAATATGCCAAGCACATGATAAATATGTAAAGTCAAGGGTCAACAGAAAATGTGACAACCGAAATAGAGCGCGTTATGGCGAACCTGTGCAACACCAAATACTTCATTAATTATTTCATTAATACTGCACTTAAGTTTGAAATAACAAAGCCAAGCCTACTTGACCCGTGGTCCTATATAACTGATAAGACAAAAAGCACAGTAAGCTCTTCACTTGGCAGCTTCAACAGAACCTTACAATGGCTTATCATCGCCCAATCGTCACGGGCGCATTGACTGTAAGGGAGGGAGCAGAAACCAATGATTTACAGCGGGTCAACGTTGTCAAAAGGCTGGTGAGTACGAGTATGGACCTTGGGTGTATAGCCAAGGATTTACTGAGGGTCAAGATTGTCACAATGCTAGTCAGTGTGAATACGGACCTTGGGTGTATTGCCAAGGATTTACCGAGGGTCAAGATTGTCAAAAGCCTGGTGAGTGTGAGAATGGACCTTGGGTGTACAGTCAAGGACTTACCGAGGGTCAAGACTGTCAAATGGCTTGTGTGTGGGTATAAGGATCGTAGGTGTAGGGACAAGAATTTATAGGGTGTTTAAGATTATCAAGGGCTGGTCAGTTAGAGGATGGTTCTGAGCGGCGGCCAATCTGCCATAGGTTGAGTTGTTGGACAAAACAAGTCATTGGATAAAAAATAAAAAAACAGTAGAGGCTCTTTTTCTGAGGAACAACTACAAGAACATCAACCACATCACATTAAAATAAAACCTGAAGCTGCTGAATGGTAAGACGTTCGACATCTCCACTGACCAAACACGAAAGTGAAGAGTGTCTTAAACCGAAAGAAGCCACGTGTAAAGGTCTGCAGCTAAAACAGCAGAATTAAGGCATCGACTGACAGACTTTGAAATTTCTCCATACGACTCGCTTCACCAGTTAGCAAAGTTCACCAAAACTTGTTCCTCGGTTAGTTCTAGCAAAATTAAAAATCACTCAACCAAAAGCAACCAATAAACACTGAATTTAAAGAGACGAATTTCTAGATGAATAATCAGAATTCCTTCTCAACGGCACAGAACTTCCAAAGCCAAGTTTTGGACCGAACTAAAGCCACAAAGAAAGAACTACACTCATGCCAGTCATGCTTACACCTAAGTACAACACTGCTTTGCTTATGCAAAGTCACTATTTCCACAAAGCCCAGCTGAAGTTGTGTAAAAACGGCAAGAGTTTCTTCCACATCAAACACCAAAGTAAAGAAAACAGATGACTTTCAGACAGTCCACAAAGATACCACATTAAACGGAAACACCCAAAAATTAAAACCAACTGAAGAACAATGTCACCATCTACAGAACATCTCAAATTTTCTTTCTACAGATTCATTAAACAATTGTTTATCAATTTCAACCTGAAACACACTTCAAACTGTGCAAAGCTACAACGTTACAGAATCTGTGCCTACGCAGACATTACAGATAAATATTACCAAACTGAATTGTCGCTGCTTGAGAAACTGTCTCTATCTCTTCTGCCGACCGTAATAACCATTTGTGTTAGAATAATAATAAAAATGAAATAATAATAACAATAATATTTTGATCATTAACTTTTTAACCCAAGCAATCACATCCAAGCAATAATACAAAAATTATGTTAGAGAGATTCTTCATTTGGAATGGCCAGTGTTCACATCATTATTATTATTTTTGAGATTATGATTATTATAATTAACACTATTATTATTTAATCAGAAATCAAGCAAAACAAATCCAAGGCAAGGCATTGCGGAAGGCATAAAAAATTACATCAGCTGAAAAGAGACAGCATCCAAGCATTTGACAGCATTGGCATCCATTGAGTCCTTTAATCCAGCGATCAACTGCGTCAAATACTTCCCGAAATGAAGCATGTAAATGACACGGTGATCTCCAAGTCTCTATTAAGTTGTGAATAAGTCAAAAATTATAATGACAGCGTGGGATGCAACTCTAGGCTTGGAAGAAACGCAGTCTAGACAAGTAAAAATCATGAAATCATAAATTAGGAAATCATAAATTAGGCATACAAAATTAGGCTAATAATCAGGCTACACCACCTGTGGAAAGGACAGCAACTCCCAGAGAAGGAAGGAAGGAAGTCCTTTGAATGCAGAACCAAAGCGGGAAAAGTACATAACTATACACAGCTATTCAATGCCTGAGTCACTTCATGCCATCCATTGCATAAGCCTAACAAGAAGCTTCGACTCCCGGCAAAGCAACAACAGAAGCCAACGCCTAACGACCCCTGGCGAACAAAGTGAAAACATCCGTCTGTCTATAAACTTCTCTCGATGAAGCTTGTAACGAAGACAAGCCATTCATCTCAACACCGACACAGTGTTAAGAAAACTCCAACACAGTGTTCACAATCAGACCCAACTTCAATTCAAGTTCACAGAGTTTATAAATAACAAAGCTAATTATAAGTTATAATTAAAAATAACAAAAGTAATGTGAGAAGGCAGCATATTTGCTTAAATTATTACCAGTTAATTTTTCCACTTCCAAATCTATGCTATATGTTCATACGATGCTGCAAATGTGTATTTAGAAAATATTACACAACTAATTATTCTTATTAATCAGACATATCACACTAACTTCCCAATTCCCTCAGAGTTGTACAAGAAAACTTTGGTAAACCCCAAATTCAGACAACTGAATAATATATCAAACGGGCCTTCACTCGCTAGAACCCAATCGCAAGAGTTACACGGGCCAACCACGGTATTCCCCTAAACAATCGCTACCCAATTAAGCAACTTCAAACAATGGTTTAAATTTGAGGAACCTATTCAGACCCCACACACAATCCCATCCTACGATCGGCAGAAGAGATACGAGGAAATTCTCTACCCAAGAATAATAATAATAATAATAGTAGTAGTAGTAGTAGTAGTAATAATAATAACAATAATAACGATAACGAATATATTATTACTAATATGAATTAGTAAAAAATCCTGGCTAACCAGGAACAAAATAAGTGGAAGTGATGTGTTTCTGCATTTAGAAACATTTCCCAAAAACAGAATCAACAAAATGACAACAGCTAATCAATTAATTACTCAGTGAAGAATTTGAAGCGTCCTAACGTTAAGACAACAACCGCCAGACAGACAACGCAACCAGACAACACGTACAACTACGGACAACCGACATATCGCCCTGCAACAAACTCAACCAAATGCCGTTGATCAGAAATAAATTAGCATAAATTATGACTAGCACTCATCAGCATGTGTTCACCCTTCCACCCGTCACCCCACATGGTCCCAGAGGGTGAACTAGGGGCAAAGGTTACCCCACTGCTCACCCCCCAGAGGCAACATATGTTTTTGGCTCTCAGCCCCACAACCTGCCAGGCACGGTAGGAATTGTTATTAATAATAGAATAGACAAGTGTTCATAATAATTAGCAAAACGAGCAATTATAAATTAAATTAAAATTAAAGCTTAATGAGAAAGTGATAGTTCTAACAATCTGCTCAACCCGACCTCTTTCCCTTTTGTCTTACAACTCAATCCATTGGCACTGACCAGCAACCTGACCCAGTTCTCAACAAATGACCATGACTGACCCAATTACCTCAAATCATTAACAAGACCAAAATGGATTGATGACCAGAAAACCGATTAGCAAAAATGACTAATTACCCATAAAGAACAATTACCCAAAATGACCAATTACCACAAATGACCAATTACTACAAATGACCAATGACCCAAAATTACAACAAAACCAGACGTGACAAAATGACCGACGACAAGAAGAAACCAATGAATAATGACCATAAAATGACCAAAACTCAGAAATGACCAACCAACATTAACTTAAAATTGACCAGAACTGCTGACTTGGAGAAATTGGTCAGTGAATTACTTATGACCAGAATCAGGATCTACCGACAAAAGCAAATGACTAAACAGACGGCACTGACCACTCAGACTGACCAGTGACCAGACAGAACTGACTTGGACTTCCCACTGACCTAAACTGACCATTAAAAAAGACACAAAAGCACCAAAAAACCACCCAAATTGACCAGAACTCATGCAAATGATGACCACATCAGCTGACTACCATCACAGATCGCCCGAATCGCGGATTCACCAATTAAACATTAAATAAATTCAATTTATACAAATTAAAGCATATTTTAAACCAAATTCACAAGAAACATCTCAACAAACTAGCTCAACGAAATACTTTGCAGAACCCTGCAGCCGAGGGCCAACCAATCAGATTCAACGACGCGTCTTAATAAGAAACAAATATTCGTTAATGCCAGTGTAGCCTTGCTCATGAATATTCATCAGAACTCGGCAGCGATGCGACATCTACCGCTAAATGCAATCAAACAATCGCACATGAAGAAAACAAAGAAGATGACGAAGATTGTGTTGTCTTCGGCCTCTGCTCCACAACAATTAGGGATGAGGACAAATGCATCATTCTTAGGACACGTTCTGAGGACACACATGGCCTCCTCAACGTGGCACACTGCTTAGGATAAGGCATTGCATCGGACGTAAATGGTATCACCTTAAATCACCAAGATGATTAAAACATAGAACACCAGATGGCACTAGCCATCAGAAGGTCTTGACCTCTGGCAGATAACGTGTAAAATCAGCCAGCAAACCATACAAAGTTTGACGACTCAATACTGGCCAAAGAATGCCACCAATATCCAAGATCTACACTGGGATTCTTGCCCATCTACATTTCAATTCTGACGTCCAATCTGCCACAACGCACACAATCGGGAACTTAAAGAAATGCCCTTAAAGCATCCATAGAAATCCCACACCAAAACACAGACACACATACACACACACACACACAAGAAAATAACAACAAAAAGGAGGAAAAAACTAGCCCGCACTGACAGTTTCTCGATTTTCCAGCACAAGCTGCAATGCAACGCGTACCCACAGTAGCAACATCCGAAGATTCCCAAATAAATTACCTATTCACAGCTCATTTACAAATCTTTTCAAAAGTAATTCAATTAAAACACCTAACGAGATAAAGAATACACCTGACTACCGATTAAAATACCTTCCAAAGTAACCACCAAGCTCATCAGAGGTTAAAACATTGCAAAAAAATCAACTGAAAGGCTTATTCAAACCATACAAGCCAAGACTTGATGAAGATGGTGTTCAACAGACTTGCTTCATCCATTTCTCTAGGTGATCCCACATGAATTCAAATTCAGCAACAAATTCAGTGACATCCTGAAAGATCATTCTTCAATCCATGCTACGTCAAATCAGCAGGTCTCTATTACTTGAGTAGAATCAATCGCTTCAATGACGAACCTTTGCACACACAGTTCTCCAAACGACCAGTTATCTTGCAACATCCTCACTACTTACGAAGTCCCTGGCTTGAGAGAGGTATTTGACGCGTAAACCAGGATGCCCATATATTCAGAAATTTTCTGGTTTACACGAAATTACCTGTTAATTTGACGAATTCCAAGTTATTCGGATAAACGTAGGTTTTCGAAGCAATTCTCAGTTATTCGCACTTGAAATCAATCCATCACGATTCGATCAACACTCGCAAGGACATCCACACTAACAAAAGCAACAGAAAAAGACAGAGAAGGAACAGAAAGAGAGACGAAGAGGTAAACACGTGACATCACGGCGTTAGAAGTCCCGCATAAACAAAATCAACGAATTCACGTTCGCAGACGTTCCAACAGCAGCGTCCAAACACTCGATTTTCAGAAACAGACGAAATCAGGCGCTTGTGAGGTTCGGCGGCGGATATTTTTCCGGCGGATCGGAGCCGAGGCCGAGGTGTCGCTTGATGTGCGCCTTGCACTTGTCCTTGCGGTAGAAGGACTTTTTGCAGATGCTGCACGCGAATCGGCGCATGCCGGTGTGGATCGGCCGGTGACGCAGCAGCGAGCTCTTGGTCGTGAAGTTCTTGCCGCACTGGTGGCAGATGAAAGAGTTGTGCTTGATAAGAGTGTGGTTGAAGTAACGCGACAGATCGGCGCACACCTCCCCACAGTACTTGCACTTGAAGCTACACGGACCCCGGTCGCACGAACCCATGTACTCGGCGATCTCTTCCGACGTCAGCGCGTCTTCGGCGGTCCGTCGCCGACGCTTCTTGCCTTCGACGTTCAGCGAGTCGAGCATGAAGTCGCCTTCGATTTTGTTCCCCTTCTGCGTGTGCAACGGCGCCGAATCGTCATACATTATGATATCTTTGACCTTCATCGATGAATTTCCCATCAGGGACCGGTCCTTGGTCCGTGTCTTGCTCAGGTGCATCGTTAGCCCATCCTTAAGGCAGCTCGAGATGGTATAAGACGCCGGGTCAACGGCCACCTGGGCCACGGAGAGGCCGTTCACCATGCTGCGGAGGTGGGCCTCGTCCAGCAGGAGGCTGTTGGCGGCCGTTGCGGCGTCGCCCAGGTAGCATCCGCGCGAGGTAGAACAGAGTTCGGCGCTGAGGGGATTCTGCGAGGTGATGTGGCCGTTGGTGACGGCACAATGAGCCGCAGCTGCCACCGGCAGAAAGCGACGATCGTCGAGAAAGGTCGTGTGAATGGCAAGGTTCTGTGACACGTCGAAACTGTTTGCGTTCATGAGCAGGTCGAAGCCGAGCGGGTAGTAGCTCTTGATCTCCTGCTTGATGCGAATTCCGTTAATGTCGTTCTGAAGGCCATTTTGAAAGTCCATTGCGGCAAGGCTGGCAACTGGCAGTCCCTCTGATCCCCCTCCTACTCCTCCGCCTGCAATTCCACCCCCTCCGCTGTCGTTTTTTGCCGGCTGGGGAGTGCCACCATTCAGCGCACCCATGCTGAAGTTGAGCGCACCTACTTCGGTGTTCGGTGTGCCAAGCTCTTCCAGGTTCTCCGGACTGCTCACCTCATCCGGTGCGATCACGACAAGCCGCTGACTGCAGCTGCTAGCGCGGCTGTCCTCCCCTGAGTCGTCACACGCGGCCGGCCTCCGTCGGGCCCTGTTTGGACTCTTTCTCCCTGATAGATCCTCACCGCAGACAGGATACGCTCTATCGCACGAGCTTCCCTGATTATTGCTAGAATTCGGCTGCGCGGATCCCTCTCCAGCTCTATACTCGTTCTTTTGCGACACGAAGAGTTCGTTCAGTTTCCGTTTGGCCTTTCGGATTCCTCCGATGCACTTGGGGCTCCGATGGGAAATGCCTTCCCCTTGGGCGCTCGGCGTGTCCGGCGTTCCACGCTCCTGGGTGTCTGGCGACTCGGGGGGACGAGTCGGTTCTATTGTGAGGACGTCACCGTCGGAAATATCGCCATCTCCTTCGTCAAAGACGTGCTTCACTCGCACTGGATTCGTCTGCTTGCGCCCGTGACCTTTTCTGCCAGCGCCTCCAGCGTGGCCACTCCCCAATGAGCCCTGATTTCCGTGTTTTCGCCTCTCGCAGGACTTGCCCACGGACGGGAAGGCACCGTTCAGACAGCTGCCCTCGTACATGAGCGGAATCTCAGCAGCTGAGGAGCACTGGTCTGGGTCCGTTCGGGGCACGTTGGGCGGCAGAAAGGGCAGCGGGTCCTTGGGAGGCGTCACAGGGTTGACCCTCTTGAGGGTGTTGTTGACCTTGACGACGAGCTCTTGCTGCTTGTCGTCAATCGTGAGGCAGAGAACCCCAAGGACCTGCAGGGTGTGGTTGTAGCTGATATGTTCGTTGCACAGCTGAAGGATCGAGTGCTGTAGCACTCGCGTCACCGACTTCGGCAAGTTTGGGTCGCTCGTGCCGACCGTCACGCCTGGCTGCATCCTGCACCAGTCGGTCAACCGTGACACTGTCCAGTGGCGGATCGAGGACCTGGCACGGAGCCAGGTGACGACAGAAAAAGTTCTGGAACTTCAGATCGAGCACGAGTCACAGGAAGTAAGACACCAACGAGAAGAGTAACTACAATCAACATAAAGTGGTTACTAATCGTTTGTTTAGCTGACTATTAACACTTCCTTAACAGATCCTGTCAGTTAGAATTATTCTCTTATTAGGTGAGTAACAGATATCACATGGCTTATCATATATCACCCCAGACATTGAAACCGGATAAGGACGGCGGATCAAAGTTAGCTTGAAAACAATAAAACAGATAAAATATCTGCGCGAAAGTATAAATATAGTCTGATTTCTTAACCAATTCACAGATTATTTCTTTGGTTTTTACCCGAGGCATACATGATGCCTCCGAATTTTAAAAAGTCTCTGGTGAACGAAAAAATGTTGTTGTTACTATTATTATTATTTTGCATTTATTACATGTGAATGGGCAGTAAATCTGAATCTGAGAAATGGTGAGTGAAGGACTTGCTCAAGGTCCTAGACAGTAGTAACCAGTCTAAGCCAAGACTCAAACCTGGTATACTCTCTGTGTTACCAGCTAAGCACTCCATCCAATCAGCTACCGTGTCCCACAGCGCAAAGCATCAGTAATATCTCCGCAGCTGACTTCAGAAATGACTTGACGTTGGTTGGCATCTGTTCTGCCTCGTTGACATTAAATACCCAGAAGTGAACTGGAGTTGCCCCAAATCCTGTTCCCATTCCACCGTCCTATTCACTCCACCTCAGTGGACTAATCTTCTGCATACTGACCGGACTGCGTCTTGGTTTAGGTGTGCCATCGGTTGATGCGTTGCGCGTTAGAAGTTATTAATTATAGAAGAAATCATAGAAGTTATTAATTACCTAATTACCTAACTAACTTCACCCCACCTATCACAAACAACACTACACTACCTTGGCTTTATCAGTCCTCTTCCCTTGTGGTTTTTCTGAAGGGGTGGGATAAAGACACGTCAAGGGCTAAGTCCACGGCAAAACTCACACAGGACCATAACCCAAGCATCCTTGATTATACCACAGCTCGTTCAAACGACCAGCCGTGGAGAAGGATCCCACCCGATAAATTCATTGGAAAATGAGCAGGGTCGAGGCAGGTCGTTATTTAAAAACATGTACATCTACGTTTAGCTCTTTCCCTAGATCCCTCCCATACACTTCCCTTCTCAACACTTTCCTTCCCTACTTTCCTTTCACGCCCAACTGTGGTTCCTTCCCCATTCTCGCCCTAGGGCTCCACCTTCCTCCCACTCCCGAGGCTCAACCGAGGCGGAGTTTTATGGGCTGACGCCCTTCGCGATGCGCCGTCTATTTCGGGAGAACTACTTTTATGACTCACAAAGGCCTCGCAAATACACCGTCAGCGATAGGACATCATCCACTTACCAACTGTTTTGCCCAGCTTACCAAGAACTCTGGCACCAAGTCCTTCTTTGTAAAAACCACCGCTACCCACCCTTCCACCCCTCCCAATCAGTGGCGGCTACACGACTGCTTGCGTGGTGGGGCCTGGGAATTTCCAGAGGGGCGCCACATTCTGGCAGTCCACCATGGATGGGTTAGGTCTGAGGGGCACCCACACATAACCAAGAGGGATGCGGCAGGCTATAGCTAAGTCCGCCACTGCTCCCAACCTTCCGTCCATCCATCCCTCCTTCCCTCCACCCACCCACAGACCCCCCCATGTCGTATGGCCCCTTCATTGTCCGGTTTTCCGGAGGTTTCGATTTTCCCCAACTACCGAAACTTTGATCTTTTGACGCGTGTCGTACTTTGATCCGTTTATCTAATTTTTAATTGTAATTGTAATCACTACAATTTGTACAGCATCGTCAGTAGGAAGCTACTTCTAGGGGCTTTAAAAGGTCAAATGTCGGCGCGCACAAGACTCCAACAATAAATGATAAATGATGATCTACAAAATCAAAATCAGTTGCTGATACTAGAGTCTGTTCTCCGAGCCTGAAATTAGGCTATTTATCCGAGTGGTTTAACAACTACGTTTGAACTAATTTCCACCACTGTGTCTCGGGTTCAAGAACAGCAACTTCTCATACAGTTGGCAAGCACAACCCACCCTAACGGCCTCTCCTCTCCCCTTCTCTCTCTCTCTCTCTCTGGTCTTCTGGCAACCGGACTTGGTTCTTCACATGGCATCGTTGGACAACCCCACTGACTTGACGCAGCGCTCGTTAGTAAGCTGCTGCCCTAAGTTTAGCTTTTAAGTAGCGCTTTAAAAATTTTGAGTTTACGATTACGAAACTCATCTTGCTCAACTTTCCAACTCCAGGTGTGTGTACAGCAGTTACTCATACAGGCGCATAGCAAATGCACAACTGCCTAACAATTGGGGCATGATGATCTAGCGGTCAGCATGCTGGACTGACAACCCGAAGGTCAGGGTTTCATCTCTCCGCCAGGGCAGAAGGACGTTTCGAAATGTCTGACCCACTTCCACCCCTAGGCCTCCCACTGACCGCACAAAGACCATCCAATCCATTTCCGAAATTCCTTCTATCTGCGCCTTTGAAAAAAACCACATGCGCCACTGGAGCAAATATCAAATCACGGAATTACAAAGTCTCAAATGTCAGAGGCAATATTGATCTACTCAATAAAACAATTCATCCATCCGTTTTCTGGACAGCCTGAAAAAGACGGTCACAGAGAGACAGGCAGAGGAAGAGAGAGACAGAAAGACTGAGAGACACACAGAGAGATACCGAAATGGCGAGAGAGAACAGGAGGGAGTGAGCGACATTGAGAGACAGACAGACATATATAGACAGACAGAGACAGACAGACAGACAGACTCAGTGAAAATGCTTCACCTACCTATACTGACCCTGCCTTAACATTATTTTATTTTCCCCACCCAATCCATCCAACCATCTCCCCCCATTCATACGTCTGTCCACCCATCCACCCCAAAATTCGTTCTTCCACCCACCCACCCACCCACCCATCCATCCATCCATCCAACCACCCACCCATCCACCACCAGCCAACTGTACAGCCACAGACGTTCACAGGTGAGTCATCGATCCATGCGCTGATCACCTGGAACCCATCCAACACCACAAAAGCCCAGCTCCACCAGTCCACCCCTTCAACAATTCACCCTCCACCAATTCATCCTCTACGAATCCACCCTCAGTCCACCATCCGACCATCCCTCCCCAGAACATCTGACCTTGGAACCCGAGATAAAGATGACCTCTGACCTTAGCGAGAGTACAGTTCAATTACCCGTTGACCCACGCAGTCCAGAACCTCCTTCGATCGAGCACCACCACCATCACCACCTCCTCCTCCATCATCATCATCACCAGCAGCAGCAGCTTCATCCGAGAAGGAACTTCGCAACTAGAAGCGACCTTTCCAACCCTCCATCGTAACCAACGAGAGCCTGGTAAATACCCACCACCACCACCACAAGCCCGGGACTTAACTCCAACCGACCCACCCACCCATCCACTCTCCTTCGGCGGCTTTATCAAGCGCTCCGAGCTCCATCGCCCGTCCGTCCGTCCGTCCGTGCGGGTGGCAGTAGCAGTAGCAGTGGTAGAGCCGTAGCTGGTGTTGCCCCAGCTAATACCAACGCATTACAGCTAAATTCCCTCCAATATCCATCTTGCCCGTTGCCATTGACTATGTCACATAAAAAGCCCCAAAGGTGATGGGGAACGTCCGTTGCCGTGGCAACCCGGTTGGTATTGATTCTGGCCGCAGCAACCCGCGGGAGGGTCGAGGCGAGGGACGGTGGGAGGGAGGGTGGGCACTACGGTACTAACTGGCAGGGTAATATTAGACCGGGCTTGTCGGAGCGCCACGCTGGAGCCTGGGTGATTATCTTGCAGGATGTACCTTAGTGCAGCTGGCGAGACCCGGTCGGCACGGAGGTGGGCAGCGGTGGTGGGAGCGGGGTGGTGGTAAAGGCTCCCGTGGCCTCCTCCTGCACCCTGCCCCGATACGCTGGGCAGCGGGCTGAGCCCGGAGGCAAAGCGGGCAGCCTGAGCTACCCGCCCGCCCGCCCGCCCGCCCGCCCGCCGCCTAACAGATCAATATATAATACATGTAGGAACAGGAATAGAACCCACCGATAATGCTCTCTGCCCTTCGATATAATATACCTACGTAATCCACAGACAACAATTCACCAGACAGATCCAAGACCATTTACCAGACGACGACGAGGCCTTTTAAATACCCACCTCTTCTCAAACGCCACTCCTATACCACCGGAAAACACTCACCATATATGTACACGCACACGTTCATACATATACATGTATATATATACATACATACATACACACTACATGCATACATACATACATACATACAAGCATAAACACATACATACACACATGCATACACATACATGCATACGTAGAGGCAAAAACATACATACATACACATGCATACACACATGCATACACATATACATGCATACGTAGAGGCATAAACACACATACATACACAACATATGCATAAACATACATACATACACACATACATACACATACATATATGCATACATACATACACACATACATATACATATATGCATAGATACATACAACATACATACACATACATATATGCATACATACACACATACATATGCATACATACATACACACATACATCTTATTAGAAAACAGCCAACAAAACTAGTAGGATTCAACATAACTCAGAAAACAGAAATACACATCATACTTACACCCTCTGTCTAGACATATATACATATATACATATATATACCGAGACAGACAGACAAGACATTAAGTGTCCTGGTGTCATGTTTGTTCTTACGCCGAAAGTTCCTCTAACCCTTAGAGGACAAGCTTCCGAGTAAATAACAATCAATTAAAGCTTTCTTGTCTTTTACTCTGTGTCCATGTAAATATATTTACATACCTGGACACATAAGAAAACCACAAAAACACACACACATATATATATGTATATGTAAGCATCAACCCATAAAGCTATACATAGAAAGATGCAGGGTTGTTGTAAAAGGCTTTTGCATCTAGGTCGAGCTGGGTGCCAAGGCCATTCCACTGGACAGCGTTCTTGGAACAAATGTCCAGGCTTCGCTATTGTTACGGTTGCGGTATTTCTAATGACCGATTCAATCAGTGATCCGTACGGCTACCAGGAAGAAGATTATGTTTCTACCCCATTCCCCAAGCGAAAGGCAGACTATGGTGACCATCTATTCCCAAAGCCAAAATAAGGAAAACTTTGACACTATCCCATTCCTAAAGTCAAAAGGAGTAATACTGACCCTTTGCCGATCTGAAATCCAAAACTGGAGGAAAACTGTCTCCAAATCCACAGCAGGAGGACTGTAACCATATTCCTCAAATTCATAAGGCCACAGCTTTATGAAACAAAATATCGAAGACTTCACCCTGAAGCACCCAGTAAAAGAAGAAGTGGAAAAGTGCAACTCCTTTCGAGTCCATGAGCCAAATGGGAGTACAATGGTTCTAATCCAATCTAATCTAAAGACTTCTATAGCGCCGCTATCATCATGCCTAAGGCATCAGTCGATGGTTGCTTCAAGTCAAACTTGCAATTCAAAATTATAAACCATTGGAGAAGCTAGGTCAATACCCAAAGAAGTCAGGTCATATTCCGAAAACCCGAAAATGGTTACCCTATTCCATCCCAGGATGCAAAGCATAGAATAGGATTCCATCCCCAAGACCCTATGAGAAAACATGTCGGAGAGGAAATGTTGGTGGCCGCCTCGGTTTCTTGAAATGACACTGGGAGGCACAGTGAAGTTAAGGCATACTGAGCTGGGTTAGTACCTGGATGGATGAACGTTCACTTTCAACCCAGTGCCCACTCAGCCTTCCATCCTCTGTCTGTCAGTAAATGTCATTCTGTGTGTCTGTCTGTGTGGTTGAGTGTCATTCTGTATGTCTGTCTGTGGTTGAGTGTCATTCTGTGTGTCTGCCTCTGTGGTTGAGTGTCATTCTGTGTGTCTGTCTTTGTGGCTACGCATCTTCCTTTATTTGTTTCCTGTGTTATGTATTTAATTGTTTGCATGTATGTCCACACCCACAATTCCTCACTCATCCCCGACTGACATATGCACGTTAACAAATACATAACTGTCTTACTTACTTACATGAGTACCAACAGAAGATGAAAGGGTAGATTGTCTGCACCTCAGCCAAATGATCTTTCAACCTCGGGGCCATACTTCCAAGGCATATTCTGCAGATGCTTGTAAACAAATGACCCACCTTAGGTTTAATACTAATAATAATAAGACAATTTATATAGCGCCGTAACACGACCGAGGTCGAAAAAGGGCACTTTACATTCAGCATTCAGCTGTCGAAGGATAGGCTGAAAAGGAAAGTTTTTAGGTGTGTTTTAAACGTGTCCAGTGACTTGACATGCTCGGGAAGACTGTTCCATGCCACAGGTTTCTGACATGTTCCCATACAGATATGTAACAAATGTAATCGTAAAGTCGAGATTTCTACAGTGCCCAAAGAAAGCCTAGCTGTGGGAATCAGCTTATTCACAGGTGCTCAATCAAAAGAAAATCGATAGGCAGGAAGGGTTCGGTACCAGGTCAAGATCCAGAAAGTCAGACGGATAATGTTGGTGGTGTTTGGAATGGAATCGGAAAGTGCGATAAGGGGAAGAGGAAGAATCAGTATAGGAAATGTGAAAAAGGAGTGTTTTCAGTTTTCAGTTAAAGACCTGTGCCGAGACTGCAAGAGGTGGAGTGTTGGTGAGTTCAAATGACGGGTCAGATAACTGTCATAAGTTACCTTAATTTTTATTAGCTATCGGAGTATCCATTCCAGCAGGAAACATTCTTCAGCCCTGTTGAACGAAACAAAGCCCTACGACCCTCAGTGTCAGCCGACAGGAAATCGACAACGAAAGCTCTTCACAAATTCAGCGAAGGGTTGAAAATACCTGAGATGCCATATCTGGGCCTGAGCACACATTGTCCCTATTACCTCCGCTTACCTCACAACTGATAACGCTACCCTGTTGCGCGGTGCAGCGCAATTCACCCACCCGGCGGCTCCTACCCACCCCACGTCGGTACTCAGAAGGTCCATGTGGGCGTACTCGACTTGACTGGATGGCAAATACGCCCCGTCTCGTCTCGAAGCCACCGAACCACTCCACAAAGTTGAGGTCGTATATCAAGGGTTAAGTGGCCCGCTGTTTGCGATCTCCATCGGGGCTCCCACTTGCCGTTCGCCCGCCCGCCCGCAAGGGCAAGTCCCAACTTGCCCGTCTGCCTACCGACGAACAGGATTGAGTTCGCTCAATATATCAATTCGATGTCATTCGTTGCTGCTCAACACAACCACCCCCCCCAGCGATGTCCACCCCACATTCAACGCACAACGACCCTGCTGCCCCCATGCGTCTGCGAGGACAAATGAGAAAAAGTACGGGCTCACATCGGCCGAATTACTGACCTCCGTGACCGCAGCCCTTGGATCTGAGCTCAAGTTGAAAGATAATATTCCTCGTGGCCGCTACGTTCGATCACGGCTCATCATCTTCTTTGGCCAAAAACGTCCCACTCCTGCAACAATTAAACCGCAATAAAGTTTTATATCTCGGAGCGTTTTTAAGAAGACTTTCTTCTCCGCTGAGGGCTTTACGTTTAGGGCTTTTTAAGGGTCTAAGACATGATGTCGACACACACACACACACACACACACACACACACACACACACACACACACACATCTCGTTAAACGAATCATGTCACAACACAAAAGGGTGACCTGAGAATCATGACCCGACCTTTGACCTGAATGCAACATAACACCCAGTAATCAATTATTTACGACACGCCTCCGAGACAGTCGTTAAAGGCACGGGCCTCTGGGTTCATGGATCTTCAGGCTTTTTTGCCCACAAGCAAACAGCACTGAACATTGAGGCACTCCCTCTGCACAGCTCACAGGCCTCGACAAGAAAATATCTACTTCACAGGAAGATTCGATATTCGAATATCAAGCAAGGTCCCTATAAGATACTTTCAAGGGTTTCCGATTGCTAGCAACAGGGGCCCACGTGCTCCAAGGAAGACTTACATGGCACTGTACGACCTCTCTGATTCGACTTAAGTACCGCCAAGCTGGTTTCTTCAGGTATGACTATCTAATCTAATCTAATGACTTCTATAGCGCCGCTGTCAGACAGCCCAAGGCATCAGTTGATTGTTGCTTCAAGTCTAAATCACAATCAAAATCATAATCCATTGGAGAATCCAAATCCAGGTGGAATTCCCATGGGTCAGGGAAACCAGAAGTTAGGCTACAGTGGGTGAGTGATCAAGTTGAAAGAGATGCGTCTTTAGTTTAGACCTGAATGACTCAAAGAATTGACAGAACGAATGTCTATTACAAAGCATGACTGAGCATACTGCGTCATAGTAAACACCTTTTCAGGAAACTCTGGTTCAATGTCTCTCAAAACTTGTCCTGACAAGTTGCTGCTAGTGTTCTGAGTGTTTTAGTGCTAGAAGTGGTGGTTTGGAGCGGGTTGTGTGTCCCGATGACCCTTCACAGCTCCATCTGGGATTCAAATGTTGACAAAGTGAATGAAAACAATAAGTTTCCAACTGACTTGAAGCCTCTAGTCATTTGCACAGTTGGACCAAAGGAACTTTACACCAGGACTGGACTGCCTCATTATCATTTAATTTTTACCATTACCTTATCTTCACTTCCACTACCTTACCTTCATTTATGCTACCTTACCTTCTTCTATGCTACCTTACCTTCATTTATACTACCTTACCTTCATATATGCTATCTTACTTTAATTTCCACTACCTTACCTTCATTTATGCTATCTTACCTTCTTCTATGCTATCTTACCTTCATTTATACTACCTTACCTTCATATATGCTATCTTACTTTAATTTCCACTTCCTTACCTTCATTTGTGCTATCTTACCTTCTTCTATGCTATCTTACCTTCATTTATACTACCTTACCTTCATATATGCTATCTTACTTTAATTTCCACTTCCTTACCTTCATTTATGCTATCTTACCTTCTTCTATGCTACTTTACCTTCATTTACGCTACCTTACCTTCATATATGCTATCTTACTTTAATTTCCACTAACTTACCTTCATTTATGCTAACTTACCTTAATTAACACCTTACCTTCATCTATGCTACCTTACCTTCATTTATGCTACCTTACCTTCATTAATGCCACCTTCATTTCTGCTACCTTATGTTCATTAATGCTACCTTACATTCATGTACATCATGATACCTTCAGAAGAAAGCAGATAACACTGGACAACAAATTTTTACAAAAGTCATGTTACTGAAATGAAATTAGTCAGTTCTTATCAATTTGTATGTGCTGAACACGAATATGACAGTGAAAATGCCGAATTGGCTCTAGTTTTTTTTGTAATCTGAAATGAAGTAATTTTATATCGCACAATGCATGCCAATAGTGATACACTTACAGTTAATATTTGTAAAAACCAGGTCATAGACTAGTTCTTAGATTTTTTGCCTGTCTCTTGTACAGCTGTTCGGGAGCATCTCTGCGGAGTGTCCAGCAGTAGTCAGCCAACATTGTAGTGGACCATTTTCCCTGGTACCTTTGCTCCATTGTTGCGATATCTTGATGAAAACGTTCGCCATGTTCGTCACTAACCATACCACAGTTGTCAGGGAAGAAATCCAGATGGGAATGAAGGAAATGCATCTTCAGAGACATATTGCAGCGAAATTTCTGGTACTGCTTGAGCATGTCTTCTACTAGTTCCTTGTAGTTTTCTGCCCTAACATTCCCCAGAAAGTCTGTAGACACTAGACGAAAAGCATTCCATGCTTGTTTCGCATCACCCTCCAGCAAGTTGTTGAAGCGGTCATCTTTGAAGAGTTCTCTAATCTGAGGACCCACAAAAACTCCCTCTTTAATCTTTGCTTCGCTGAGTCGAGGGAATTTTTCATGCAGGTATCGGAAAGCTGGCGAAGTGCGGTCCATGGCTTTCACGAAGTTCTTCACCAAACCTAGTTTGATGTGAAGGGGTGGTAGTAGGATTTTGTGAGCCTCGACCAGAGCTGGGTGCTGGATATTCTTCTGTCCAACTGCCATGTTTTGTCTGGGAGTCCATTCCTTCCGCACGTAGTGCAACTCTCTTGCTCGGCTATCCCACTCACACAAGAAACACATATATTTTGCATATCCTTGCTGCAGTCCCATTAAAATGGCAACTACCTTCAAATCACCACACAGGTGCCATTTGTACCTGTTACAGTCAATGGAATGCAGTAGCTGTTTTAGGTTATCGTATGTCTCTTTCATGTGGACAGCATGCGCTAATGGAATAGATGGAAGACGGTTTCCATTGTGCAAAAGCACAGCCTTAAGACTCAGTGTTGAAGAGTCTACAAAGAGTCTCCATTCTTGTGGGTCATGAGTGATCTGTAAGGCATTCATGAGGTCGTCAATATTGGAACAGAATACCAGATTACCTTCCTTCATAAAGAAAGGTTCCAACTGCTGATGGCGCTTTCTATATGAAGTAATTGTGACATCTTCTTCTAGAAGATTCCATTGTTGGAGTCTTGATCCTAGCAATTCTGCCTTGTTTTTGGATAAGTCCAAATCACGAACAAGGTCATTTAGTTCTTCCTGTGTTATTCTGTGTGGGGTTGATGATGCACCACAGTGAAAATCGGGATCACTGCACGCTGACGGACCAGGAGAAGAACATGTCGGCTCACCCTTGTCCTCATCAGATGAATCAAGGAAAATATATTCTGCTGGAGGTTCTGGAATAGGAAGTCCATCACCATGTGGAACTGGTCTCAATGCTGACGGAATGTTTGGGTAGACTATTGTCGACTTCTTTTGCTTCGTTATTCCACCGGAAAGAGGAGGAACCAAGCAGAAGTAACAGTCATCTACGTGGTTGCTTTGCTCTCTCCACACCATGGGAACTGCAAACGGCATTGATGGTCTTTTGCCATTCAACCACTGTGAAAGCTGTGTTGTATATGTAGCACAGCATATATGCGGGGCCCATGGCTTGTCTTGGTCACCAACCTTGCATTCGAAGTAAGCATGATATGCCTTCTTGACTTGATAAGTGATACTTTTCTTCTGGTTGGCAAATGTCACTTCCCCACAAATGTAACAAAAGTTGTCCACAGTATTTACGCACTTCCGAGGCATTACTGTTCTGTATTGTATCTAAATGGATAAAGTAATAATAGTTTTATAAAACAGTAACTTACACTGTCTCGCACAAAGTCTGTAATATTGTAAATGCTCAACCGTTCCGACTCGCTTTATATAGTACACTGCTGACGTCATTTTACGTCAGCAGCCGACTGGCTGTAGTTTTACATTGCATCAGAAAATGACGTAATCAACTGTGCATGATGTGTCCATGATGGGATTATGCAATGAGGTGGAATATTACATCATTCTAGACTTATTTAGGATATTGTCGCAGTCCTACTGCATAAATTTACATGGTGAAACATAAAAAATGAACTATATGAAATATTTTCAAAACGAGAGCCAATAAAAAATTTTTATGGTTATATTCGTGTTCAGCACACCAAGATGCTACACATTAAGAAAGCAGATAAACTGTTTTACTACTGTATCTCACTCTTCCTGAGCATATGCATAAAGACACATGTATGCATATTTATTTGTATGTATGTCTGTATATGTATGCATACGTCTGTGTGTATAATTCGAAATTCGAACTGCTCAGGAAACATCCTCGGCCCGTCTTAAGACGTACCTTTTAGGGAACTTCTAGCCAGCCATGCCATAGTGCCTTTGCCAGGTTCTTAAGACGCGCTATACAATTGCTTGGATACATACACACATACATACATACATACATACATACATACAAACATACATACATACGTAATATACATACATATTATGTGGAAATGCAAATGGAGCGGCGTTGCCTCAGGGAGTTGCACTTAGGTTGCCCATCCCACTGGCCTGGGTCATTACAACACCGCAAAGCAGGGCGCCCTCGAGGGTCTAGGCCATCACCATAAAAGAAGTGGAAAGCCATAATTCACGCCCACCAGATGCTCCGGCCATCATCATCATCATCATCATCATCATCACCGCCAGCTGAGACAAAGCCAGAGAGTCACTGAGAGAGGATGAGCAGAACATACCCTACCTGTCGGATAACAGTTTTCTACCGCTGGACCTTCGTAGTACATTAAACAGTCACTTCACTACCAGTAGTCATTCCGCTCCCACCCTACCAGTCTTTCACACCTCCCACCCTCTCCCCATCAACAAATCTTCCTCCCACGCCCACCCATCCCACCGCTCGCACCCTACAAGTCTTTCACACCTCCCATCATCCCCTTAATAAATATCCCTCCAACGCCCACCCATCCCACCCTACAAGTTTTCACACCTCCCATCATCCCCTCTCAATAAATCTCCCTCCCACGCCCAATCATCTCACCGCTCCCACCCTACACGTCCTTCACACCTTCCGTTATCATCCCCCAATCAACAGATCTCCCTCCACCCCTCCCTCCCATCGCAGGTAAACCAAAAGTATCCAAGCATCTCCGATCCCCCGAAATCACCGCCTTATAACTCAAGAGTTACTTTGCTTCACCTGCGCAATTCATGGGCGTCCAAATCCTCCATGATTTCATCCACCGGTTCTAACCCAATCAAAGAACTTCTACGGCGCCACATTTACCTAAACACATCATTGAAGCACAGTTCATAAACAGCCGAACTCGTCTTTCTTCTAGAACAAGATAGGCCAGCAATAATCACTTCTAGGGCATGCAAAGGGTGCCCCAGAAATGCTCAGCCACGCACACACACACACACACACACACACGCAAACATACACACACACACATGAACGCACATACACACGCATATACATACACACATACATATGCACACATGCATACATAGACACATACCTTGTGACCTAGTTTGCCCAGTGACCTGCAACAACCTCTCTCTCTCTCTCTCTGTCTGTCTGTCTGTCTCTGTCTATCTCTCTCTCCTGCAAGCGTTTCAAGACAATTCTGTTCCCCAATGCTTCTCGATAATCACGCCAGGAGCGCCTCTGATGAGATTATCTTCAAGTGGCGCTTTATAAATTCTTCATTACGATTACAACATGTACGTACATACATGCGTACATACAAACACACATACATACATACAGATACATACACACATATACATACATACATACATACATACACACATACATACATACACACATACATATATTATTACAAAAATTTGTAACACGTGCATACGTACATACACGTACATATACACACACACACATACATACACACATACATACATACACACATACATACATACATACATGCATATATATCACTAGTTGGGCAAAACAGACCAAAATCCTGGGTCAACCTTATCAAAATCCAAGCCGGTCAGCAATCCATGAAACCAAAAACGGCCCCGAGGGGAAATTCCATCGTCTGGATAAGATGTTTTGCGCTGGAATTTGAAGGTCTGCAGCTGAGGCTGACTGCAGAGGAAACAGGCACCACAAGGAGTCTTCACTGATTGGCTGGTCCACAAATCAATCAGTCAATCCATTCAGGAAGACAAACTATCCACATTTCAATCAAGATCAGTCCGTGGATCCATGAACCAATCGACTCATTAAACAATCATTGACCAATCAATCAAAAAACATCCTCTTAATCCCAACACTCATATAGCGCTCCTTTGAAAAAACCCTCAAATAACCTAGAATTGACCGCATGGAGGCCACATCTCAGGATCCTCTTTTCAGCCATACTCACCCCAGATTTTGGGTACACCCATAAACTTAAGTAAGTAAGTAATGCATCTGTTAACACACCATATGTGCATCGGCTGAATCAAGTACACAGTGATTTCTGATCGATTTGCATAACTCCAGAAACAATCAGAATAGAATAACATTAGAATCAGAATTGAATTAGATTTAGTAGCTCAGCCCTAAGCTTCTGAAGCCATTTCAGAGCGAGGCAGGTCAAACAGAATAACCAAATCAGCAATTAACCCAATTTCGAAACCAGTGTAATGATTTCAAAGCAGATATTATAAGCTCATATTGAGCAGCCTTTGCATATCTCGGCCCAACAAAACCTCACCGCAACTTAAATCAATCGTCATCTGGTGCTTCATTGAATTGATCAACAATTTAAGCAAACAATTCGACTGTCAAGCCGTAATATAAATTGGCAGACAATATTCCAGGCCTATTACATCAAGCAAACCAATATGAAACCATCACACAAATCATACCAACATGAAACTATCACACAAATCATACCAACATGAAACTATCACACAAATCATACCAACATGAAACTATCACACAAATCATACCAACATGAAACTATCACACAAATCATACCAACATGAAACTATCACACAAATCATACCAACATGAAACTATCACACAAATCATACCAACATGAAACTATCACACAAATCATACCAACATGAAACTATCACACAAATCATACCAACATGAACTATCACACAAATCATACCAACATGAACTATCACACAAATCAAACCAACATGAAACTATCACACAAATCATACCAACATGAACTATCACACAAATCAAACCAACATGAAACTATCACACAAATCATACCAACATGAACTATCACACAAATCAAACCAACATGAAACTATCACACAAATCATACCAACATGAACTATCACACAAATCAAACCAACATGAAACTGTCACACAAATCAAACCAACATTAAAATATCACACAAATCAAACCAACATGAAACTATCACACAAATCATACCAACATGAACTATCACACAAATCAAACCAACATGAAACTGTCACACAAATCAAACCAACATTAAAATATCACACAAATCAAACCAACATGAAACTATCACACAAATCATACCAACATGAAACTATCACACAAATCAAACCAACATGAAACGCCCTTGAAATAGCTCTACTACGCTGAACATGCGAATCAACTCGTCTTCTCACAAATATTACATTACTTTCCAATCCAGTCTGAAACACGGCAAAAGCAAGTCGTAATCACGCTTATTTATATAGCGCCTCCTCTTCAAGAAGACCTCTTCAGCGGTGCTTCAGACCCGATAGCACAAAGTGCCATTGAACAGAATCGTTTTCAAACCCTTGTCGGAACAGAGCCAAAGAGAGATCACGCCGCTCATTCTACCCGTTGCTAGGCCGACCATTCAATACCTCCGCACTGCACCGTGGGCGAAAGCGACCGACAAAATGCCAGACCTTTATGCAAATAAAGAGAACGGCGGTCTTAAACCGACCCCTTTGAGGGACGAAAATTTCGCTAAAGGGTACGATGCCCCACAGTTACTCCCAACCTTAAAGCTCGGTACACATTCGCGGGGCAGTTCTGCCCGTTAACTTCAGATACATGGTCTATGAGGACCATGGGATTGCGGGTCATGCTTACTTACTTACCTGATTAAATATGGGGCAGGAAGACAGCCTCTTGTCAGTCGAAGTTAAGGTGGTTGTAAAGGTGGAACACAACGAGATAAGAAAATTGCAAAACTTCACTGTATGGCCTGGTTTGGGTAATGCCAAATGGGGGTGAACTCACATCTAAACTTTGGAATTCCTCTGTACATCAGAGAAGCCAGAACTGGTTAATACTGGCGAGAGTGTGGCACACCAATGGTATTACCACATGGCATTACCACAATGGCATTACCACATGGCATTACCACATGGCATTACCACATGGCATTACCACATGGCATTGCCACATGCAAATCCGTGCATTAAGGTTCAATAGTGTCCATTGTTCAATATGTACATGACCCAGATATAAAAGTACTAATGCAGTTGGGGTTGAAGTACATTACCTCGTTAAAGTTATTTGGTAAAATAGCGCCGACATGGCCAAGCAGAGGTATTAACACAACACAACAAGGGTTGTAAATGGTTAAGAAAACGAGTAATATGTGTTAGAACCACTGGAAATTAATCAGGAAAACGTAACAGCCGATCCTTCCTACCTTCTTCGTAAAAGCTCTGATAGTCCTCTGAGACAATACTACCGTCCAAACTCTTCCACAAGCCTACAACTCTTGCAGTGAAGAATTTCTGCCTCAGCTTCTTAGATAATTTATACTGCGCCCTCGAATGGCCTTGTTTGGTACTAATTCAAAGACCCTCCTCTCCCACTCCACTCCCCCCTATTCAGTGCTAATCTTATTAAGCCCTTTGTTCCTCCTACTTTCCATTGTTGTTAGTGCACACCTTTTCAACCTTTCTTCATAGCTCTGAACCTCGTAACCCCATATTAGAAAGAAAACAAAGCCAAGAACATAGGAGACCATGATACAGCCCTAACTATTACCTAAATGGATCAGAACGTTGGAAAATAAGAAAGAAAGGTGATAAAAGACTTTGTACAAAAGAAGAGTTGGTGCGGAATACTTGCAGATATCTCAAAACACAAAATTCATAATCAACATCATCAAAATGATCAATATCATCACCATCACCACCACCATCATATCATCATATCATCATCATCATCATCATCAGATATTTATTTCACATTAATTTAAGAATTCAGCTCATAAGTGCAGGAATCTGGAACAAGATGTCTTAAACTGGTGCCGAAAAAAGAGAAAGAGGAGGGTCGTGCAAAGCATAGGAAAAGGACAACCATTGGATATTCAGACCACTCAGAGCTGGATTAACATTCAGCAAAGACTCCTAGGGTTTCGTCACATCAAAAGGAAGCCTTCTGACCGATTTCCACCCAACCAATAGATGCGAGATTCGAAGGAAAGGTTACAGACAAGACAAACAAAGACGTCACAAAATCTGGACTAAACATCAGCAAAGAACTAGACCTCATTGACCTTAGTCAATCCGGCTGGGGTCAAGGACTGATGATGGGTGATGATAATGATGTGATGTTGAAACGTGTAATAGATCGTTAACATGGCAATTAATTAGCCAACTGATCAAACCATTCCACTCGGAGGAGGTGTCCCATATAACCTACGGAGCCAGGCCGCGGGGAAGACGGGTGATTTTGGCAGCCGGGGTCAGCGCAGGTCACAACACCGCAGGTGAGTCTCACATTAATTGGCCTCTTACCCTCAACGCCAGCTGGCAATAACAAGGGCAGAACAAGACAGAGGAGAGGGTTTCATTTGTCCACGGGGGGGCTTTGAAGATAATTACTATGGGAACGAAATACCACCGCATATTTCACCTTCCTGTTGGCGTAACACAACTGACAAGTTATATAGCGCCACCATATAGGCACTCTTGGTTAAAAACTTAAACAGGACTCTCACGAGTGGCAAGAAGTGCCGATGACTTACGCTGCCTTACGCTGCCTTGCCAAATTACCCTGCATTGTCTTACCTTGCCAAATTACCCTGCATTGTCTTACCTTGCCAAATTACCCTGCATTGTCTTACCTTGCCAAATTACCCTGCATTGTCTTACCTTGCCAAATTACCATGCATTGCCTTACCTTGCCAAATTACCATGCATTGCCTTATCTTGCCAAATTACCCTGCATTGCCTTACCTTGCCAAATTACCCTGTATTGCCTTACCTTGCCAAATTACCCTGCACTGTCTTACCTTGCCAAATTACCCCCTACTGCCTTACCTTGCCAGATTACCCTGCATTGCCTTACCTTGCCAAATTACCCAGCATTGCCTTACCTTGTCAAATGACCCCGCATTGTCTTACTTTGCCAAATTACCCTCCACTGTCTTACCTTTGTCAAATTACCCTCTACTGCCTTACCTTGTCAAATGACCCTGCACTGTCTTACTTCGCCAAATTACCCTGCATTGACTTACCTTGCCAGAATACCCTGCATTGTCTTACCTTGCCAAATGACCCCGCACTGCCTTACCTTGCCAAATGACCCCGCACTGCCTTACCTTGCAAAATTACCCTGCACTGCCTTACCTTGCCAAATTACCCTGCATTGTCTTATCTTGTTATTCGGTGTCTGGACGCGCAGACAGCGAAACGTTGAACTCTCCGTGACCTGACCTATTTTCGTCATCAAAACAACCTGACCCACTTGGAACGGCTGCAACGATTATGAAGCGAGTTTGTATTGGATGGCAGCCGCGTTGGAGCAGATAGCACAACGGATGGTGCAATCTGAGGTCAACACAACAGCCTCAGTCAGCCGCTCAGGCCAGTCATCCCTTCCATAGCACAACACTCCTCCTCCTTCCCCTCCTCCTCCTCTTTCTCCTCCTCTTCCTCCTCTTTCTACTTATCCTCCTCTTCCTCCTCCTCCTCTTCCTGCTGCTCCTCCTCTTCCAACTCCTCTTCCTCCTCCTCCTCCTCCTCCTCCTCCTCCTCCTCGAAGACATCCATCATCCCCAACTCACATCAGTTCCACCCCGGTTGAAAAAGTAACATATCCCATATCCCACAAGTGAGACGTAGGGGTGGCGATCATTTCGTTTTCTTAGGCCCTTGAGCCGGCAGTGGACGAATCCCAAGGTCCTGGACACGGGGCCAGTGCATCGCAGGGCTTACCGTTTACTTCCCAGCCGACACCAGTACCAAATGATACTACCAGATAACAGAGGCACAGTATTGCGCAAACAACTTTCCCAGGGTCGTTACACGGAGTCGAACCCGCAACTGCATGATCACTGACCAAACGCGTTATCGATAGACCACCGTGCCGCACCCCGTTACCTAACTTCAGCTTTCGGGCCTTTCCCTGAAGAACTATTCAAGCTATCACTGCCCTTAATACACTAGACGGACGCTCCTTTGGGGCGTCCAAAAAGGACATCTGTCTCTCCTTGTCCGCATTGTCATTACTCTCCCCATCCCCTTTGGGGACGTCCGCTCCCCAACGGAGTAGTAAGACCTAGATCCGGGCACTCTGTTGATCTTGCCGTGCTAACTGTGCTACAGGTTGGGGTGCTGTGAGACCGTCGTGTCCAGCGAACGGACTTCAATTCGATCATGCGCAGTACCGACTGCTGTCTGACTGAAGTTGGTGTTTATAGCAAAGGCTGTACAGAATAAACATATTTAGATGTGGACGTCCGAACTGGGCATCACCCCTAACTGGGCATCACCCCTAACTGGGCATCACCCCCCCCTGTCCGCATTTGGACGACCACTCCCTCCTCCTACTGCGGACGTTCTTTATGGACACCCCTTTACAGATTTAGGGCCATGTTCCACGCTGTTTTACAGTGGGCCCAGAAGGTCCCGCGCCTACATTTACGTATGTATGTATGCATGTACAGGGCCATTTAAGGGCTTCTTAAACGCGCTGGCTCTATATAAATTATGGCACCGTCCCACCCTCTTCCTCTGATCTGTTTCTAGCCTTCACAATGGCCCAATTGTCTTCTGTAGTTTGGGGCCAGTCGTTTCATCATTTCTCATAACTCTTCAATCCCCGACATTGTCCAGCTGGTCTCTACCCTGCCACACACAATAGCCCCATTGTTGTCTTAACCCTATCTCCGCAGCTCACGGCTTTCAATACCAATGTGACCCCCATTTACCTAATACTTAGGTCTCCATGAAATACCCTTAGGGTCAGGATGTCTGAAAAGGTCACGAACTCTACACAGAAGAAGAGAGTCTGGGGCAAGCTACAAACCCACTAAAACTCTGGTCAGAACAGAACTGCCAAGACCAACAGACAAGGCACACTTTTCAGCTTCCTTGCAATCAATTGATTGATCAATTGATTGATCAATTGATTGATCAACTGATTAATCGATCGACCCATGATAAACTCAACTGATCCATGAACCAATCAACTCATTGATTATCCAATCAATCAATAAATAAAAAAATCAATCATCTGACTGCTCAATCAATCAATCAATCAATCAGTAAGCCAGTCCCGTAGAACAGTACAGACACAAGCAATCAGTTCAAGCATTGGCCACCTAGAACGTAGTGTAGTAAATACTGCATATACACCTCGTTTACATACTGCTATTAAAAGACGCCCCATGGTACTTAATAGAAAACTTGTATACGTACACAGACATACAAGGCTACATGCACACACACCCACACACACACAAACACGCAAACACGCAAACACACACACACGCAAGCACACACTTTTCATATGTCACCATAGGCACTGCCCAGCATATGGACATCATAAGCATATGTTCCTGCCATGCGTGGAACAGTTGAAATTGGCTTTACAAACAAACTTTACAGTTCCTGACTTCCTTAATCCCATGTCTACCTGCATCACGCAACCGGCAACCTTCTTATACACACAAGCACATACACACACACACAACTGAACACACACAGACACACACACACACAACTGAACACACAGACACAGACACACACAACTGAACACACACACAGAGACACAAAACTGAACACAGACACAGACACAACTGAACACACAGACACAGACACACACAACTGAACACACAGACACATACACACACAACTGAACACACACACAGACACAGACAGACACACACACACAACTGAACACACACAGACACAGACAGACACAACTGAACACACACACAGACACAACTGAACACACAGACACACACAACTGAACACACACAGACACACAACTGAACACACACAGACAGACACACAAACAACAACTGAACACACAGACACAGACACACACAACTGAACACACAGACACACACAACTGAACACACACAGACAGACGCACAAACAACAACTGAACACACACAGACACACACACACGTTAGCCGCAAACTTGGAGGTGTAAGATCCTGGAAGCGCAGCGCAGCACAGGACAGACCACAACTTACCCGGGACTGACCGACGGACGGACGGACCGACGGACCCAGGCGGAGCGATCGGCCTCTCGTTGTCCTAGGCTGGACAACAATGTTGCCCGCATGCAACACCACCACGAGCAGAAGCAGCAACGAGCGATTCGGCTACGAAGCTCCCAACTCCCAGCTGAACCTCCTGCTCTCCTCTCCTCTCCACCTCACTCTTTCTCTCTGGTTTTGGCACTCAGGCGAATTGACCCTCTACCCTCTCTCTACCCAACCGACCCCACCACCACCACATCCACCACCAACGCATTAATGATTAAGGATCTTATATATATATATATACATATATATTATTATATATATCAAGGCGGCGGGCCAAGGCGGAGGTGGTGGTGGGTGTTGACCCCTCTCTCCCTCCCTCGTTCACTCCACCGTTCAATACTACTTACGCCACCACCCTATGCACAGTTCACCCCACCACCACCACCACGACCACTAAACACGTCACAACATATAAGGGCACATAGGCTGTCCGTTTCTTAGTCTCGGTCTGTTTGTCTGTATGTCTGTCTGTCCGTTGGTGTATCTGTCCGTGTGTCCGCCTCTGTCTGTCAGTTTGTGTCCCTCTGCGTATATGTCCGTTT
The DNA here is from genome assembly GCA_964023275.1 of Norana najaformis. NCBI lineage: Eukaryota > Metazoa > Annelida > Clitellata > Crassiclitellata > Hormogastridae > Norana > Norana najaformis. Next base: position 547,877 of record OZ029923.1, read on the forward strand.
GTATATCTCTTTATCCGTGTGTGTCTCTGTCTGTGTGTGCCTCTTGTCCTTCTGTGCCTCTGTCCGTTTGCATGTCTGTCTGCGTTTGTATGGCTCTGTCTGTTCATGTGTCTCTGTCCATGTGTATGTGCCTCTTTCTGTCCTTTTGTTTCAGCATGTCCGAAAGTGTTTCTGTCCGTTTGTAAGTCTGTGTATCCGTCAGTATGTCTGTCTGTCCGTCAATATGTCTGTCTGTCCGTTGGTGTGTCTGTCCGTTGGTGTGTCTCTGTCCGTTGATGTGTCTGTCTGTCCGTTGATGTGTCTGTCTGTCCGTTGGTGTCTCTGTTCGTTGGTGTGTCTCTGTTCGTTGGTGTGTCTCTCGTTGGTGTGTCTGTCCGTTGCTGTGTCTCTGTCCGTTCGTGTGTTTGTCTGTCCGTTGATGTGTCTGTCTGTCCGTTGGTGTGTCTGTCCGTTGGTGTGTCTCTGTCCGTTCGTGTGTTTGTCTGTCCGTTGATGTGTCTGTCTGTCCGTTGGTGTGTCTGTCCGTTGGTGTGTCTCTGTCCGTTGATGTGTCTCTGTCCGTCCGTAGGTATGTCACTTTCTGTCTGTCAGCGTGTTTGCCTCTGTCCGTCCGTCTGTCTGTCGGTGGCTTTTTGCTCAGAGTCCAAGTGCTATCTATGCCCTCCAGTGCTTCGCCAGTTAAATACACGGCTGCCTCAGAGGTCCACCGTCGTCCCTCTTCAACCTGACCGCCCCGCCGGCGAGAGGTCGGCCTCACGCCGGCCTCGGCGGCGACCGCGGAGGCCGGGGATAATAACCTGCGTACAGACAAGAACTGTACTCGCCCACCAACTGTACAACCAGCGTACAACCACAGCGAGAGAAAAACGTACACGTTGTACAAACGGGTGTAGAGTGGTTGAAGAGTGTACCCTGGTTTTGGCCAAGAACCTGGCTGTCGATCGCTGGGGGGTTTTAATCATGCGGGGTTTCTCGAGCGAGAGAGAGAGATGGAGGTCTCATCCGACGGCTAAATGTTCACATAACGCCTAATTGCCAAGACGTGTATACAGAACGACGACTGGCTTACGTGCTCCAAACCCCCATCATTACTACCTCCATCGTCGTCATCATCACCATCACCACCGCCACCATCTTCATCATCAATAATAATAATAGTAATCATCATCATCATAAATACTCATCAATCATCATCATCATCAATAATCCTAATCATAAGTAATCATCATCAATCATCATCATCATCATTATCGTCGTCGTCGTCATCATCATCACCGCCATCATTGTCATTATCATCACTACCACCACCACAGTCATCATCATCAACATCAACTTCTCTCCCCAATACGAAACCAACAGAATGAAACTGATTTAAATTTGACAGCCCCTCAGCGAAACCACCAAACACTGGAATGCCATCTGTGCAGAAATTAACTGATATTCACGACCTGTTGTCAGCTATCGCAACAAAAGAACCCATAAAAGGCTTCATGAAGAATTCACCCCAACCCCATATACACTGCCATCGGTACGAAATGTCAGCTCCTTCAATTTCTTAGCCTCGGCATATGAGGGCTGTCCTCTCATCGCAGCCTGAACTTTCACCAACAGTCTACGCTCGACATACGCACAGCCAAGTCCTCAACTGGAGCAGAGACCTTGGAATATCAGACTTGGCGGGGATTTGAACCCGCGACTTCGCGGTTGCCAGTCCGGCACTCTAACCACTAGACTACCTCGCCGCCCTTGGTGACCTCATAGCTGCCTGGAACTCATGAAACCGGACGCCAAGCGAACGGGCAAACGTTTGAAACAATGACATCTTGTTCATCACCCTCCACGGATGTGTAATATTTGCCGTGAAAATCATCACACGTGCACTGAGCAATCAAAGGCATCGTCCATCCCCCCCAGGGTCCTTCCGTCGTAAACGCCGAAAGCAAATACATAAGAGTCACCCAGCTGTCAGCTGGACAACGGGAACTGACCGAGGATAAACAACGAAAGTGACCGGACAATGGAAGGCTCGACACTGCCCTCTTCAGTTGACCCAGAAAGAACCGGCCTGATCATACAAAAAGCTGAATAACCAACATTGTTACGATAACAAAAGAACCATGGGGGCCCGTCTAGACTCCCGGCGACCGTAGGAAAACTGACAACCTAGGGAGACAGTCTAACGAGACTCTCAAAAACAGTCCAGAAGCGAAACAGGGAAACAGTCTACACCCAGAGAGACAGCTAAAAATAGACACAGGGAGTCAGAAAGGGACCCTAAAGAGACTCAGTTATGGGTAATTGAGTATATGGGTGTATCACATGGTAATTGAGTATATGGGTGTATCACATGGTAATTGAGTATATCGGTATATATCATGGTAATTGAGCATATCGGTATATCACATGGTAATTGAGTATATCGGTATATCACATGGTAATTGAGTATATCGGTATATCACATGGTAATTGAGTATATGGGTGTATCACATGGTAATTGAGTAATGGGTATATCACATGGTAATTGAGTATATGGGTGTATCACATGGTAATTGAGTATATGGGTATATCACATGGTAATTGAGTATATGGGTATATCACATGGTAATTGAGTATATCGGTATATCACATGGTAATTGAGTATATCGGTATATCACATGGTAATTGAGTATATCGGTATATCACATGGTAATTCAGTATATCGGTATATCACATGGTAATTCAGTATATCGGTATATCACATGGTACTGCCGTAAGCCCATAAAACAAGACATAAGGTCAATTTATTAATCACCAATTTAACCCCAATCCACGTAAAGAACCCTAAAAGTAGTCTGGTGACTAAAAACGTCCAATAAATAATCCTTACATTACAGAAAACAGTAAAGTAATTAGTGAAACTGTACCAGATTGGTTCTACAGCGGCAGCTTAATATCTTCGCAATACGGCTTCAATGCTACGTAATTCAAACAGTAAATGGCAAATAGCGATGCTTACGTTACACAAAGTTGTACAATACCTCGCATTTCGCGTCTCTAAAGAGAGAATAAGATATTCGGAATTGTGCAAAGGGGCCACACACACAGTCGACTCACAATCATTAGTTGTCTAGGGTCTGTCCGTCCGTTCTAAATTTCCCCCGGTAGGAAAACCCCGCGAACTCATTTTCTGTTTCCCCTGTGACTGCGTTTTATGGCGACTATAATATTCATTTCAAATCAGACAATACCCTCTGAAAAGCGCACACGACACCCAGTCAATTAACTGGTGTAAGTGAAAGCAATGTGCTAACTGAATGTGACAAGATTTACAACTGATTTCCCCAAAAACACGACCCCTGATGAACTAAATTAGAGAGGTCACAGGAGGGTAATCGTAATCGTAATTCCAAGATTTCTACAGCGCCCAACGAAAGCCTCGCCGCGGGGACCAGCTTATTCACAGGCGCTCAGTCAAAACAAAATCGATAGGCAAAAGGGTTCGGTTCCAGGTCAAGATCCAAGAGTCAGGCAGAGAGACAGCGTGGCAGCTATGGTGGGTGATGTTTGGGGTTGGAGAGGAAGGCTGTTTGCTAAAGACTCCAAGCTCTAGGTTCAACTCCTAGTCATATATGTAATTCTAAGATCTTGCATCGTGATGAAGATATTACCAAGTAACTATCATTACTTTACATCAGTAGATCATAACAAAACAACATCAAACCATATTAGAAATCCATCAGTACCAAATCTTATGGTACTGCCCAAAGGATCATCTACTACATCAATCAGTACTAAGTATCGCTGGTAACAGTAAATCTCACCCGATTAGTATCTCTTTTCACAGAGACATCTAATGAATGAATCAGTACCAGTTTTAACTTTCATTTTTGAATGAATCAGTACCAATACTTAGTACCAATTGTTTAATGAATCAGTACCAATTTTCACTCTTTCATCTTTTGAATGAATCAGTACCAGTTTTAACTTTCATTTTTGAATGAATCAGTACCAATACTTAGTACCAATTGTTTAATGAATCAGTACCAATTTTCACTCTTTCATCTTTTGAATGAATCAGTACCAGTTTTAACTTTCATTTTTGAATGAATCAGTACCAATACTTAGTACCAATTGTTTAATGAATCAGTACCAATTTTCACTCTTTCATCTTTTGAATGAATCAGTACCAGTACTCAGTACCACCAGTTTAATGAATCAGTACCAATTTTTCAGTGTCATCCAGAGAAAGGAATCAGTACCACAGCCAAGAAATCAGGATGATTTTAGGTGAAGTGAAACATCCATCCTGCCAAAACTCATCCGAAAACGAAAACCATTTTCAACCTACCTAATTCCTCTTTCTTTTTTCAACAGATCACCAGAAGACATTGACTTCAGCCGGACAGAAGCAGTTAAAGCAGTTATAGCAGTTGTAGTCTAAGGCAGTTATAACTGTTCATCATCACCAGCAGCATAACAGCTTTCCTCACGTTTGCTGAAAGCACAGAAAAAAGAAAATCTCCAAATCCAAACGAACAACGTCTAACGTTGCAACACAAACTCAGACAACAATAGATCGTCATATGACAACATGTTGCATTCGTTTACACTTCGACATGTTTACAAGACTCCGTTTATAAATAACTTTGCTAGCAAAATAAGTAAGTAAATAATCTGGACATTTATATCGAGCCAACTAGGAACTTTTCAAAGGCACTAAATAATCTTTTGCTCGACACAAGCCCAGTGCACAGCTCATCAAATTACAGAATTGAAACAAAGTACTACACTGCAATACATTTATTTAGAATCAGACAGCAACATAAACAAATAAACGTCAATAAACATATAAAACATTAAACACAAAAAAGCACATAAAACAAAAACTACAAAAAATACAAAAAAAGAAAAAATGTAAACAAATAAAAATCAGAAACATTCAAAAATAGAAGAAAAAACAGGAAAACAAAAACAAAACTCACATAAAAACAAAAAATACAAATGCATAAAAACAAAAAATAAAAACATAAAAAAACCAACAAAAAATACGAACACAAAAAAAACAAAAACAAAAAAGAGTTAAACATCAAAGGACACAAAAAACCCACAAAAACGCCGTCTCTAGTTTTCGCACAACAGCAATCAGCCAAAAAACGAACCCCATTCGGGTCAGAACCTCTCGCACACTGTCCTCTACGACGCAATCCACGGCCTCCGACACTCACACGCATACACTTGCGTACACAAAAACACGTGTGCACATATGTACATACTAATTGTGCCCTCGCACAACTGATTAGGCCGTTGAACAAAGGCAAATTCCCCAACTGATAAAGCGAGGAGGGGAGTCACCCTCTGGCTGCCCGCTGCCGTCAGCTGGGCCGCCCGCCCGCCCGCCCGCCCGTCCGCTCGCCGGCCCGGCTCTCTTAAAAGCCCGCAGCCAAGTCAATCAATTCGGATATTTTTACCACCATAAGTGGGGTTCGATTGACTGCCCTCACCCACCCACCGACCCCCTACCCAGATCACCACCCCCTGTTTCGCCCCGTCTGTTAGTCCCTCGCAAGGCAACCCTAACCTTCAGCCAAGGGCACGGTGTCCTCGCTCGCCGGGGCTTTTGTAAAAACCACCCGGGGTTAAAAACAGTTAAATAATAGTGGACGAACGGACGAACAAGCAGGGGCTTGGCATATCAGCCTAGACAACGACGAGGCAACCCACAGAAGTTTATTAGCCTATACTTTGAACTTAGGCAAACAAGGTTAACCGTCCTATTAGACGGCAAATACTAAGTCAGATTCCAATCATATATATATACACACACACATATATATACACATATACATATATATGTATACATATACATATACCCACATAAATATATATATATACACACATATATATATACACATACATATATACACACATGCATATATATATATATATGTATACATAAACATATATATACATGTATATAGATATATATAAAAACACTTATATACATAGCTATATATACATATATGTATGCCTGCGTGATTGGAAATTATACACAAGTCTGTTTATACACATACTTGTTTAATAATATATTAAGGAAAATTCGACAATTTCAAAGGGCTACGAGCCCAGCTAGAGATCGACTGAGATGATTATTATCTGAACTTCGAGATTATCGGGCCACCCAACGACCTAAGAGCCCATAAGAGCCCATAATTTCATCGTCACAGGTCAAGCAAACATATGTGTAATATTCTTACATCATAGCAGATCAACCCAAAGCAACCACACGACAATACGTCACCCAATCGCACCGTTCTGCCACAAGATGACACAAATTACACCACGACCCAATAGATGACCCAAGAGTAACTTTACAACAATAACACATACTCAAGAGTAACATTAAGACATTAACAGATCACCAACAGTAACATCACAAAACAGTAACATTAAAACATCGCTCTTTCACGGATCCTATCCTGACTCCCCAATCCCTTCTTCCTCTTATCTCTCTCTCCTCTCCAACCCCAAACACCATTCCCCGTAGCTGCCACGCTGTCTCTCTGTCTGACTTTTGGATCTTGACCCGGAACCGAACCCTTTTGCCTATCGATTTTGTTTTGACTGTGCACCTGTGACCAAGCTGGTCCCCGCGGCGCGGCTTTCGTTGGGCGCTGTAGAAATTTCTGAATTATGATTACAATTACGACATTAACATATCACCCAAAAAGTAACATCACCAAACAGTAGAACATCCAATGGTAAGTAACATTAAGACATTAATAGATCACATAATATAAACTTCCAACATTCAATGTCAATAAACCACATAACAGACCACACCAAAGTAGCATTATTACCTCATTTAGATTCCGAATAGGAGCTTCATTATGTCACATACGTACGTACGTATATGATCATTTTTATAGCGCCTTTAGGACGTCTCAAAATAGCCAAGGAAGGTCACAACACAGTAGGTCAGACAATACAGATTTATTCCGCAATGCAGATGACTCTTCCCACGTTGTCCAACTGGCAACAGAACGATTGAAATATTAGAGATCTTCGAGCACATGCGCTGGTTAGCTCTTCCACAGAACTCATTGTTTCACCTGCTAGCTCAGCCAGCCGTCAGTGCTCCGAGCAATCCGATACACCTGGTCATGACGCCGACGTAGGTGCGTCTCCGCGCATTCATAGAGCGCCTGTCTATGTCTATGTCCCAGTCCGGGTAATAAACGAACCCTATTGAAACGTCGTTAAGATATTCTTCCACGGTCCTGAAGTAAGTTCAGCGAGAGAATAGCAAGCATCACAAAAGCAGCAGCAGCAGCAGCAGCAGCAGCAGCGGGAGCCTGAAGCCCAGCTGTACAGGTACACCCTGCATCCACCTCCGCCTCCAACCGCGCACAGGTAAAAGCTCCTTGAGGGCCATGGCGGCTGCTCATGGCGCCCGATGCAGGAAGCAGCAGCAGCAGCAACTTCAGCGGCCTGTACGGAGAAGATGGAGCCTACCCTCTTCAGCCCACAGGGTAACACAACCGTCTATATACATACTCATACATGGACGCATACACATGCACATACGTATATATATATGCATGTATATATATACACGTATATATATATATATTTATATCTGGACAAGAAATGTACATAATTCTGAGCGAACGTAAAGCCCTGTCTAGCTATGTATGTATGCATGGCTGTGCATAGATATCTAACATTGGCATGTATGTCTGTACATATGTATGTAAGTATGTGTAAGTATGTGTATATATGTATGTATGTATGTATGTATGTATATATGTGCTCATGCATGTATGTAAGTATGGATGTATGTATGTATGTATATAATTTCAAGCAAATATACAAGTGGTCCAAGCATGTGACAGACAGACAGACAGTAATAGACAGAAATAGACAGACAGACAGACAGACATAGACAGACTGACAGACAGAAATAGACAGACAAATAGACAGACAGACAGACAGACAGAAATAGACAGACAGACAGACAGACAAACATAGACAGACAGACAGTAATAGACAGAAATAGACAGACAGACAGATAGACATAGACAGACTGACAGACAGAAATAGACAGACAGAAATAGACAGACAGACAGACAGAAATAGACAGACAGACTGACAGACAGACAGACATAGACAGACAGACAGACAGACATACAGACATGTAAACAAGTGCAATAAAAATAGTTCCCATACCCGACGGGCTTTTTTCATTGTGGCAGGCAATCAGCTAAAGGGTGTTTGACCTGTCACTTTTTACTGAAGCATCTTATCAGTTCTTCACATCCCAACATTAATCATTTATCAGAGGAAAAGGCGCTAGAAAAATGCTTTGATACGAACATACACTCAGCAAGAGCAGGCCCCTAAGCTAACCACAAACTGAGGCCGTAAGCGTGAAGTGTTTGCGACTTCACTTTCTTAGCCTCTGCTTATGAAAGCAGTTGACAAATTGTTCCCAGAGTCAAAGTACTTATCGTACAGCTAATTTGCTAAGTGAAATAGTGGAACAAAAAGCTGGTTGGGATTTGAACTCCCAATCTCAGCAATGACAGTTTAGCATGCTAATCACTCAACTACTACACATTCCTATCTGTAAGTAGCCATCTGGTTATTTATATAGCTCCTTTGAAAAAACCAATCAAAGCTGCTGAAAGATTCTAAGCGAGGTCTGTCCAACTGCCTGACTTTTGGAACCAAATGCTTCTTGCCTATCGATTTTGTTTTGACTGAGCGCCTGTGAATAAACTGGTTCCCATGACTTAGCTTTCATTGGGTGCTGTAGAAATCTTGAGTTTACGATTACGATTACGAGCTATTCCGAACCAATGGCGAGACTAAGGTTCTGGGTGTCTTCGTCATCTCGCATTCACCTTGAACTATGATCGAACCCAAGACCATCACTCTCGGTCCTCCTTTCTTTTCTTTCCACAAATTCTCCCTGTGCTAATGTGGTATATGACCAGTCCATCTATGCTTCCCTAACCCATCGCACTGGGGCTAAGGCGTCCCAATGGACGAGTTTTGACTAAGGCGTCACTTGAAGCAACTATTGACTAGTATTATGATAATGGAGCTGTAGAAGTCAGTAGATTAGATATGATTATTCTGTATAATTGTGATTAGATTATTTCTTTCAACTTCAGTTGTTTTTCCATAATCCTCAGCACTTCTTAATTAGTCTTGGGCATGTGAGGATAGCCTAGTGGTTTGCATGTTGGATTGTCACCCAAAGACCAGGTGTTGAAATCCCCATTAGGTGAGAAATTTCAAGACTTCACTTCAACAACTGCCCCATTTAAAGTCGGCCATAAAGTGAGTACATCAACCGTACACCATAAGTGGGGAGATCAGACTGCCATGGACAGTACTGGCAGTCCACTCTCTTATGCCAAGGCCAAGAAAATTAAGTCGCTAACACTTCATACCTACGACTGCCTGTTGTGGTTGGCTCAAGGGACTATTTCTTCTCTTTAACTGCCTATCTTGCCATACTTGCACAGTATGCGTAGTATGTTTCGCTTTTCATAAAGTTCCAAAAGGAGTTTTGAATAACCTTAAGAAAACAGGATCAAGCAACGTTTTCCCTTTTGGAACCCTCTGCTAATTCAATTATCAACTCTGCGTTACAATACAACGATGACGTAAGATGTAAACGAGGACGTAAGCTATTTGGTGAGGTTCTTAAAACGCGCTATATAAATGATCAGATATATACATGTTACAAAAACAAATCGTCAACGGCCAAACTTTTGGGTCTTGTAGTCGCAATCAAATGGGTAATTACTGCAATGATGCTATAAAAGTTAAACGCAATTTCTAACAGGCATTCTATGAATAATCATGTCATACTACGGTTAATATCAATCTGCGAACTGTTAAAGATAACGTTAACGAATACCAAGCCAAGCGATGCGGCGTGATACTTCAATGAATTTTCAACAGAAGCGGCGAAATCGAGTCGGTTAATTAATCGCGCTTTGTGGTTCATAATTCAAACATTTTAGTAAATAACTGACAGCATTTACTTCTTATTATTTACAAAAACCCGAACTTAGTAACGATTAAAGAAAATCCTGACCTGGATCGACGTTCGTCGTTGCTTCCGTCAGCCAACATAAACTGTTCCGTCCTAGAAACCAACAGCCTATTCAGAGTTTATATAGCGCTCTGTATTTCTGAAATTGCAATTCCACCAGTTATGTTTATATTATAAACTTCTAGTCGCCTGTTTAAAGTTTGAAAGAATCTTCTTGGACTAAACATGAACATTGGGAACCACACTATCATGAGCTTCGTAAAATAACTTAAATTTTATTACTGTCAAACTAATTCTCGGAATTTTTAAAGCCATGCGCTAAATGAACAACCTTGCTACTTGTGATTGTTTACTTGTTAGACTAGATCATAGAACATGTTGCATTAATATAATCCAATTAACAAAATTATGTAATTTGCTGTAATCTGGATTTTAAGCTGAGGTATCGTTGAAAAACTTGCAGGAAGTTTCAGACAGCCCTTCCCACATTCGTGTTCGAATTAGTTTACTGGTTATTATTATTATTAATTAGCAACTTCTAATGCGCCAGTGTCTAATGCACAAGGCATCAACCGATGGCACACCAAAACCAAGCCACAATCAGGTCGATATCCAGGAGGTCAGTCCGCACGACAGAGAGGCAGCCTATGGTGGATAAGCAATTTGAAACAGGTAAGTTTTAAGTTGAGAACGAAATGACAGGAGCGACTGAGCAGAACGAACAGACACAGGGAGGGAATTCCAAAATTTTGGTCCAGCAACCGAAAATGCTCGTTTACCAAGAACAGTTCTAGCCCAAGGTATGACAAGAGAAAGACAATCAGATGACCTTGCAGAATAATGGTAAGTCTGGGGAATAAGGACTGATTTCAGGTATTGTGGTTGGCCATAGTTCAATGTTTTATAAACCGTAAGTCCTAATTTGAAACAAATCCTTTGCTGAACAGGAAGCCAATGTAAAGATTTAAGCACAGGCGTTATATGCTCATATTTAGAAGTATTTGTTATGGCTCTAGCCAAGGAGTTCTGAACTCTTTGGAGTTTCTGCATGTTTGATTTAGTGATACCGACAAGAATGGAGTTACAATAGTCAAGACGACTGGAGACCAATGCGTTAGCTAAGGATATTCTGGAAGACATTGGGACATAATGCCTAATTCTGCGTATGTCTCGAATATACATATATGATGACTTACAAATACCATTTACATAGTTTGTGAGGGACATGGTTGAATCAAAAACAACACCCAAGTCACGAGCAGTATCAGTCATCTCAATCAGTGAATCACCCAGTTTTACAGATTTAAGCCATTCGAATTTCTTAAGTTGCTGAGGAGTGCCAAGCAGTAGAAATTCAGTCTTCGAGGGGTTAAGGAGAAGTTTATTTGCTGCCATCCAAGACTGCAGCTCTTCAAAGGCATCAGACAACAGCTGCACAGACGAGTGACAAGTCAAACTGTCAAATGAGATGTAGATTTGGGTATCATCAGCATAGAAATGATATCCCAGTGAATGATTGTCTAGCAGAGTACCTAGAGGTGTGGTGTATAATGTAAACAAAAGAGGACCAAGTACAGAACCCTGCGGAACGCCACAAGTCAACGAGGCACTAGCTGAATAATGTCCATTTAAATATACAGATTGAGTGCGAGGGCTGAGGTAAGTAGCAAACCAGTGTAGGGCAGGACCAGAAACTCCAAACCAATGTTGAAGACGATGCAAAAGGAGAGAGTGGTCGACAGTATCAAAGGCAGCAGACAAATCAAGGAGAACAAGTGCAGTCACCTTACCCTTATCCATGGAACACATGATGTCATTATGGACAGCGAGCAGGGCAGATTCTGTTGAATGAAATTTACGGTAAGCAGACTGAAATGGAGAAATTAGTGGGTTGGAAGAAAGGTGAGCTTGCATACGATTCAAGACTACCCGTTCAAGAATTTTAGATATAAAATTCAAAGTTGAGATGGGTCTGTAATTAGACAGGTCACTTGGATCGAGAGAAGGTTTCTTTAGCAGAGGATGAACTATGGCATGAGCAAAACCAGAAGGAAAGGATCCCTCAAGCAACGAGAAATTGATTATTGACGTAATGGTTGGACCAAGGACATCAAAACATTCTTTTAGGTAAGAAGTGGGAATGGTGTCTGGTTCACTGAGTCTTGGTAATTTTTTGACATACTTTAATAGTTCATTCTTTGCAGGTAGCATTCATTCTTGATTAGATTATTGCCTGACAGACAATAACTAAAAAGTATACATTTATATAGAACCTAACTTACTTACAGCGCCTAAATCATCTTCACACTCGTTGAATAAATTCTGTTAGTGTATTAAGTTATTTGTGTGATTAAAATATTTATCTATTCATCCGTATGTTGGTCTATTGATTTATGACTCACTGATGAATCGCTATCAAATTCGTAAACAACCTTAGTGCAGCTGTTTGATGCCACTAATCGTTGTTTGTTTTGTGACGCACAGTTATTTTGCAGGTAGTTCGCAAGAGGGCGATGATTACCATCACTGATCTATGTAAACACTCGTTTAGATCACTATGGTTACTCAATACTATGGCTGAGTACTCGAGTTACTCGACTCCAAATTGGAGTCGAGTATTTTTTCCTACTCGAGTACCCGTTTGTAAATGACGATTGTTAAATTTTTAACCGTAAAATTATAATTAGTGTAGATACAAGTCTTTAAAGTTTAATCAGTACTTATTTCTATTAGGATCTAGTATTTAATGGCTGGCGAAACTAGCAATATACTCTATGGTTCCTCATCAGAGACGTCATTAGCGAGTGCGCAAGTACTTGATAATATATCTGATCTTTGTAAACACTCGTTTAGATCACTATACTCTGTGGTAATCTGCAGTAATCAATTAATCGGACAGCTCTAAGGCGAGAAATCGTTTTTTCATGCATTCGCTAGAGGGAACAGCGAATCTTAGAGTTCCCATTACTCACGGTTCTCAGTTGAAGAATCAGTTAATTCTGTAAATAAACTGGTTCCCGTGACTTAGCTTTCGTTGGGCGTTGTAGAAACTGGATAGCTACTTCGGTGAAAGCATACGTAAGGTCCCCTCCATGCAGAGGAAGGCGGTTCTCGTGACAATAAGAATGGGACTTGTCGCTTAGCCAAACGGGCAGGAGTGGTGAAGGATCTCATCCGGTAAATTCGTTGAAAACTGAGAAGGGTCGAGGCCATACGAACACCACATGTACGCTTAAATTCACTCCGATTTGGCTACCTAAAGCAGGTCATTGATACTCCACATGACGTGGCGCCCATTCAAACGGGCAGCGATGCTGAGGGATTTCACCCAATAAATTTATTTTAAAACGAGCAAAGGTCGTTTTAAAATAAAAATGGCTGTATGAATGGCTAAATAAATAAATAAATAAATAAATGGCTGAAGAAGAGGAAAAGGAGTCAAATTCAATCCGAAGAGTTTTGACACCATTTTGTTTGTCTAGGAATATGAGTTCGAATGGCCAGTGCATCCACTTTGCCGTCTGATCCTCCTAACGACACCTAACGACAACGTAGGTTACTTTACTTAGTTTACAGCCGACGAGTTCAGTTGATGGCGTCAGTGGAACAGAAATCATATCTTGCTGTCCTTGCGGGGGTTGAATCCCAACCTCGGAGTTGACATTCCACCACTTTAACCACTAGGACATCGTCTCAAATACGTGCAATAACATACATAGTAGATACATACTACATACATACATACATACATACAAAAATACATACAGACATTCATACATTCATACGTACATACATACATAAATATATCATGCACACATACATACATACATACATAAAATATACATACATACATGAACATATACATACATACATATGCACATACATACACACATACATACCCACATGCACACATGCAAGCAAAATGCGTGCATACAGTACATGCATACATACATACATACATACATACTTACTTACTTACATACAGACAGACAGGCAGACAGACAGACACAAATGCATACACATCCAAGGGCAGAGATGTGGGTCAATCTTAAGATGGCGTTGTGTAGAATCGCTAATTAGAAACTCGAATGTAATTATGTAATGGAGTCGACGATCAGAGAGAGAACTCTGCGAATCAGGACGATGCAATTGGGTCGAAAGAGCCATCGACCACGGGGCCTACGGGCCCTAGAGGGATAATTACGCCCTCGCCCGGCAGGTGGCTGGTCGGGGCGGACGGAAGGACCGATGGATGGATTGGAACGAAGGCCCCCAGTGCATGCGATGTCGTCACATGTGAGGTCAATTTAACAGCCGAGTCGACGGTGGCAATCGACTGTATGGCGGCCATCTTTGCTTGTTCCTTCCTTTCTACCATCTTTCTTTTCTTCCTTGTTTCTTTGCTTTCTTGCTTTCTCCTTCCTTCCTTCCTTCCTTCCTTCCTTCCTTCCTTCCTTCCTTCCTTCCTTTCTTCCTTCCTTCCTTCCTTCCTTCCTTCCTTGCTTCCTTGCTTCCTTCCTTCCTTCTTTCCTTCCTTCCTTCCTTCCTTGCTTCCTTGCTTCCTTCTTTCCTTCCTTCCTTCCTTCCTTCCTTCCTTCTTTCCTTCCTTCCTTCCTTCCTTCCTTCCTTCCTTCCTTCCTTCCTTCCTTCCTTCCTTTCTTCCTTCCTTCCTTCCTTCCTTCCTTCCATCCATCCATCCTTCCTTCCTTCTTTTTTCTTTCATCCAGTTATTCATTCTGTCTTTCTTCGCTTCTTTCCTTCTTTCCTTTCGCTGTGATTTAACTCGCGTTGTTTAGCGAATTTAGATCGATTGAAAATAATTGATCCGTGACAGACGTACAGACGAACACACTTAGGAGCAACCAAGGAAGGAATAAAAGAAGGAATGAGCGAAAGAAGCAAAGAGGGAATGAATGAAGAAGCGAGTGAAGGCGCCAAGCGAGAAAGGAAGAAATATATACAGATTTCTGAGGCGCCAATCGGATTGGATCACGTGACCATTTGCGGTAATCCGAGAAGCGGTCATCTTGGCGTCCGTCTGGACACTGGACACTCAACGCTGGACACCACAGGGTCACCATACCGCGTAGGCGCCTTCCTTCCAGCCTCCCTGCCTCCCTTCAGGCGGGTCCGTAGGGAGTCATCCGTCCCCGCACCGGCACCCCGGCCACGCAACGCCCGCCCATCTGGACGGGCCAGCGGAAGGGTTGGTCCTGGGTAGGGGTGTAACTTGGAAGCTGCGCGTTTAATTCCGCCTTGATGGGTGATTCTTGAGAGAGGCTGGAGACAACAACGAATTACGATTTCTGACAAAGACTTCACTTGAAGCAACCACCTTCAAATGAAGATGCCTCGTTGATCACCTTAAGAAGTCATTAGATTTAACCATCCAAAAAACATGGCCTACATATCTCCAAGATGAACGTCGTTTTTCTAGCGATCATTCTACCGACTCAGTGGCGGATTTAGCTATAGGGGGATGTGGCTTCCCTCCCTCGCCCATCCTGGCTATATGCCTACCCCCCAGACCTGACCTGTGCATGGTGGACTGCCAGAGTGTGGCGCCAATCTGGAAATACCCTTGTCCCCCACGCAAGCAATCACGAAACCGCCACTGTACTGATTTATGCTGAATATCCTACTCTTATGATGTTGCGCGCAGTGATGCAGCTCTTAAAAAGACTCGCCAATGGCAAATATGTCGTAATCGTAATCGTATTCTCGAGATTTCTCAAGGGCCCGAAGAAAGTTAGGTTGCGGGAACCAGCTTATCCACAGGCGCTCAGTCAAAAGAAAATCGAAAGGCAAGATGGGTTCGGTTCCATGTCAAGATGCAAGAGCCAGGCAGGGAGACGGTCAGACGGCTATGGTAGGTGGTGTTTGGAATTGGATCTGCGGGGTAGATAAGGGGAAGGAGAGGAATCGGGATAGTATCTGCGGAAGAGGAGTGTTTTCAATTTTCAGTGGGAGACCTGCGCAGAGATTGCAAGGGGTGAAGTGATGGCGAGTTCGTATGATGGGTCAAATAATTGTCAGAAGAAATAGGCTGCAATAGAGTTGATTGCTGGAGCCAAACATCGCAGTTTTCAGGCCACTGACTTTAACAGACATCTCTTTGTGAGTTCAATTACTCCCTTCGCAAGAGAGGACGACACCCTTTCATGGAACATATTGTCACATCTAAACTGAACGAAGTAGTTATGCGAATTGATGTATCTTTAGTTATACTTACTTATTTATGTCTGTATGTTATATTTACCCGTATTATAATCTTTTTAAAATATGTATGTAATCGATCTTTTAAGATGTAATACATGTGCGCTTGTCAGATGCTAATAAAGTCCACCTACTCGCTTACTTATTCAGATTAGCAACCACTGGATACTATACCACTATGCGATGTAATAAGAAGTCAGGTTTAGGCTGGACTGGACTAGAACGTACTAGATTAGATTAGATTAGATTAGGTTAGATAAGATAAGATAATATTAGATTAGGTTAGATTAGATTACATTAGGTTAGATTAGGTTAGGTTAGATTAGGTTATGCTACGTTAGGTTAGGTTATGTTACGCTATGTCAGGTTAGGTTATGTAATGCTATAGTAGGTTAGATTAGGTTATGTTATGGTATGTTAGGTTACGTTATGCTATGTTAGGTTAGGTTAGGTTAAGGTAGGTTAGGTTAGGTTATGCTATGTTAGGTTATGCTATGTTAGGTTATGCTATGTTAGGTTATGCTATGTTAGGTTATGCTATGTTAGGTTATCCATTCATCCATTCACCAACCCGATATATATATATATATATATATATATGAGTCTAAAAATGGGTGGATGGATGGGTGGGTGGATGGTGGACAGCTGCCAAGTGAGCGTCCAGAGAAGAAGAAGCGACTGAGGCGACTGAGGTGGATGAGCCACAAGTGACCATTGGCTACAACTGTAGGACGATGGATGCTGCTCAAGTAGGCGCATGAATTTTTAATGTCATAAGCCAGGTCAGCCTCAGCTACCAACCGCCGCTACCCGACCACGATTTCGACGAATATTGGACTCGATGGCCATGTCTCTCCCTT